>CAJJDM010000069.1:13149-118183 GCA_905182975.1 Paramecium primaurelia | reverse complement strand
TTAGATTAAGCAAATAAGGAATTGGCAGTCAAGGAAGCTGAACTATAGAAGGTTAAAATGGCTGTTAAGAAATTATAGTAGGATACTGCAGAAATGGCATAAAAGAAATAAGATCTTGAAAATTTAAAAGAATTAACTGAAGCTAGATTAGATAGGGCTTAAAAATTAATAAGTCTTACAGCATCTGAAGCAGAGAGATGGGCACGTACTGTAGAGGAATTAGGAATTGCAATTATAAATTTAATTGGTGATGTATTTTTGGCTGCAGCTTCCATTTCATATAATGGACCATTTACTGGACCTTATAGAAATGAATTAATTACTAATTGGACAGAAAAAGTAAGAGAAGCATAAATTCCTGTTTCTGAGAAATTCACATTAGTTAGCACTTTAGGAGATCCATTATAATTAAGAGATTGGACAATTCATAAATTACCAAGTGATTCTGTTTCTTAAGAGAATTCTATTCTTGCTACTTAAGGTTATAGATGGCCTTTGATGATTGATCCACAATAATAAGCAAATAATTGGATAAAGAGTTCATTTTAAGATCTTAAATTGAAAGTAGTTAAATTTTCAGATCCTAAATTTTAATCTGATATGAGATTATGTATTACAAATGGATATCCAATATTGATTTAAGATATTGAAGAGAATTTGGATCCTTCAATTGAAACTATCTTATAGAAATAATACAAAGAAGCAGATGGTCGTGTTTTGATTAAATTTGGTGATGGTGATATAGATTTTGATAAAAATTTCAAATTGTTTATAACAACAAAGATACCAAATCCAAAATATTTACCAGAAGTATTTATTAAAGTTACAGTAATTAATTTTACAGTTACTTTTGAAGGTTTAGAAGAATAATTATTAGCAGATGTGGTTAGATTAGAAAAAGAAGAGATTGAAATTCAAAAAGATGAGAATGTTATGAAATTAGCTTAATATCGTAAGATGTTGAGTGAATCAGAAGCTATGATCTTAAAACAATTAGCTGAAGCAGATCCAGAGAAGATTTTAGATAATGTAGATTTAATTACATCATTATAATCTGCAAAAACTACAAGTGAAGAAAGTAACATAAAAATTGAAGAATCTGTTGTATTAGAGAAAACTATAGAAAGAGTACGTAATGAATATAGATCAGTAGCAGTAAGAGGTTCAGTATTGTATTTTGTAATCAAAGATTTAAATCTTATTGATCCAATGTATTAATACTCCTTACAATATGTTTAAGTGATGTTTAATTTGGCAATGAGATAGGCATAACCAGCTGAAGAATTATAATAAAGATTATCTAATTTGATTGATAGTATAACAAAAGTGATTTTCACTAATGTATGCAGAGGATTATTTGAGTAGCATAAATTAATTTATTCATTTTTGATTGCAGCTTAAATTAATAGAAAATCAAATAAAATATCAGATGGTCTTTGGAGTTCATTTTTAAGAGGTGCAGGTGTCATTGAAAAATCTAAATTACCAGCTAATCCTGATAAAGTATTAATTGGAGAATCATCTTGGGAATTAGCTGCATATTTGGATCTTAATTTTGAAGTGTTTAGAGGTTTATGTTAACATATATAAAAAAATATGGCTGCATGGAAAACATACATTTAATCATCTGATCCTTTGGTAGTTAAATTAGAAGAACCTTATTAAAGTAAATTAGATGAATTCGAAAAAATGATGATTATAAAGATATTTAGAAGTGAAAAAATATTATTTGCTCTTTCAAGTTATGTTGAATAAAATATTGGCAGATTTTATTTGGAATCTCCAAATACAACAATGGAAACATTATATAATGATTCAGATGTTTCAACTCCAATAATATTTGTATTATCATAGGGTGCAGATCCAACATCATAAATTTTGAAATTTGCAAAGGAAAGAAACTTTGAAGAGAATTTAGCTATTATTTCGTTGGGATAAGGCTAAGGAAAGATTGCAACTAAATAAATTAATGATGCCACATAATCAGGAGGTTGGGTTTTATTATAAAATTGTCATCTTGCAAGAACATTTATGCCAGACTTAGAAAAATTAGTAGATGAAATTACAGCCAAAAAATCAACCATTAATCCTGTTTATAGATTATTCCTCACTTCTATGCCTGCTTCCTATTTCCCAGTAAGTATACTACAAAATGGAATCAAATTAACAACAGAACCACCTCGAGGTTTGAAAGCTAATTTAAAAAGATCTCTTTAAGATATTTCTAATGAATTTTTGGATACAGCATCAAAACCAGAGATTTATCATAAATTGGTTATGGGATTATGTTATTTCCATGCCATTATTTAAGAACGTAAGAAATTTGGTCCTTTGGGATGGAATATCAAATATGAATTTAATGATAGTGATCTTGAAACTTCAAAGACAGTTATTAAAATGCTTTTAGGTGAAAATGATACAGTACCTTGGGATGCTATGTTATATGTGAGTGGTAATATCAATTATGGTGGTAGAGTAACTGATGATTGGGATAGAAGATGTTTAATGACTATTTTGAGGAAATTTATATGTAATGAAGTATTAGATGATAATTATGTTTTTTGTGAAAATAATACATACAGAATACCTGAAAAAAGTGTAGTTGAAGATTATATTAAATATGTTGAATCTTTACCTATGACTGATGATCCTGCAGTTTTTGGTATGCATGAAAATGCCAATATCACATTTTAATAAAGAGAAAGTGACTCAATTTTAGAAACTATCTTATCTATATAGCCAAGGGAAGGTGGAGGATCTTCAGAAAAAACACCTGATTAAATTGTATTAGAGCTTGTCAAAAGTATTTAAGATGATCTCCCTCCTCTTTTAAGTAAAGAAGAATCTAATAAAGAATTATGGTAAATTAATCCAGAAAAAAATCTTATTCCATCATTATCTACAGTTCTATTATAAGAATTAGAACGTTTTAACATTTTACTTTCAACTATGGCTAGAACATTATAAGGATTGGCTTAAGCTATTGAAGGTATAGTGGTAATGAGTTAAGAATTGGATAGTATGTATTATTCACTTATGAATAATGAAGTTCCAAAAGTTTGGAATAAAGTGGGGTATTTATCATTAAAAGGTTTGGCATCTTGGATTAGAGACTTAAAAGAAAGAGTGAAATTTATGT
Organism: Paramecium primaurelia; assembly: GCA_905182975.1. Lineage (NCBI taxonomy): Eukaryota > Ciliophora > Oligohymenophorea > Peniculida > Parameciidae > Paramecium > Paramecium primaurelia. The sequence continues at coordinate 115,044 of CAJJDM010000069.1, read as the reverse complement.
CAGAATGGCTTATTACAGGTGGGCCTAATAGTTTTTGGATATCAGGATTCTTTTATCCTTAAGGATTTTTAACTGGTGTTCTATAAACTCATGCTCGTAAGACAGCTATAGCTATTGATAATCTTGTCTTTTCATTTAAGGTATAAGAATTTGAAAAAGAATAATGTTCAATAAAACCAGTGGATGGTGTTTTTATTTATGGTTTATACTTGGAAGGAGCTCAATGGAAGAAAAAATGTCTGGCAGATCTTAATTTTGTAATATTTAATCATTAATATATAGGGTTAAATGAGTGTGCTTATGCCAGTGATTCATTTCTTACCTATACAATAGGACAAATATTAATAGAGATCTGATAATTATAGGTATTATTTATGATTAAAAAATTAGTTGTCCTGTTTATAAAACATAAACAAGAGCTGGTGTCTTATCCACTACAGGATAAAGTACAAATTATGTTTTAGCTGTGGTAATTATTTATATATATATATAATTTTAGGATTTACCTACATTGGATTAACCTCCTGATTATTGGACATTAAGAGGAACAGCACTTATTTGTGCACTAAAAGAATGATTGATAATTGAATAAGATAACTTTAGGTTTATTTATTATAAAAATAACTCGAATAATAAGTAAAATCAAAATTTTATCAAAGTGGCAAGACAGCCTTATTTTCTTACTTTTTCTAAGATTTTTCATTTGCCTTCTTTTCTTAAACTATAACTCTCTTTCCTAATTACCATTGACCCTTCTCATGAGAATTATTTGGATATATTATTATTCCTTATCCATGCATCAATCCCTTTTTCCACATACCTTTATAAATCTTTCCATCTGGATAATAGTATTCTCCATATCCATCTCTTACATTATTCACATAATTTCCTATATATTTCTTTCCTCCTGGCCATATAAATGTACCATGACCATGCATCATTCCATTACACCACTTTCCTTCAAATTTTCTACCATCCTACCAAATTACTTTCCCTTCCTCTATAGCCTTACCATTTATCCATTATCCTTCAAATACAAATTATTCTTTATTATTAAATAATTTCCCCTAACCATTTCGTTAATTATTTTGAAATTGACCAATAAAAACAGATCCATCAGGCATCTACTCTTTTCCAATGCCATTTTTATGACCATTTTCCCATTCCCCTTCATATACTATTTATTCATTATTAAGATGAAAACCATCACCATTAAATAATCCATTTCTGAATTCTCCAATATATATATTACCATCCTTACAAATCATTCTTCCATCACCATGATAAACATCATTTAACCAATATCCTTCATAAATAAAATCATCACAAATCAAAAATCCAAAACCATTTCTTTTTTATTAAAACCATTCTCCATAATAAATCTAATTGTCTTCCAGTTCAAATGGTTTAAAGTGAAAATTTGTTACTTTATATGGTCCCAACTTGTTCCAAAATCCAGCAATAATACGATTCTTTATCACAATTTAGGAACCAAGATATAACTTAGCTTAAGTATTGAATGGATGATGACTAGATGTTTAACATTCCAAATCATCCAAAATAGCTACGATTATTGGATCATGTTCTTCTATTTTTAACAATCTCTCATTTCTCAATTTGTTTCTACATCCATTAACATCCATTAATTGATCATCATGAATATCTAAATTTGCATCCAGAGATGACCCTATCCCTTATTCTTTTACCTAACTTTAAGCATTATTGTTCAAAACTGTTGACTGATCTTATTGAGCGAAATTTTGATTCTCAAAACCTCCTTTATAGAAAGTTATTTAGATTTATTGAAGTTGTTCATCTTCTAATTTAGGAACTTCAATCCTTTATTATTCTTTATTCACTTAAAATTTCATTTTGGTCTTCTAAGTCTTTGAATTAGATTTCTCATTTGATTGAATTTAACTTTATTTTTTCTCTTAGCTTTAACTTATTTAAGGTACATCATTTGAATCTATAGTTAACTTTGTAAATCTTACTTGTCTCTTTTGAATTTTTAGATCCCATCTATGTTGGAGTAAAATTATTAAAATATGTTTCTAATAAATACAATTTAATTATTCTGGTAATAATATTCAGTTTTTTTATTTCATAATATCTTATTACCATTTTAATTTATGAATCTAAGTATAGAATTAACATTAATTGTTTCTATCATTTATTCTAATGATAAATTGTTTATCACTTTTATAGTTGATATGGACAACCTTTCCTATTGCTTATCAATTAAATTATATATTTACATAAAACTTTAATAATAATTAATAAAGTGCAGTTATGGATCAATGTTTAGGTAAGAAATAATTATTATAAATAATTGTTAATTAATTGGCCTCACTGAAGATATTATGATTTAGTGATTATTATTTAAATTAAGATAACACTCTAATAATTTCGATAAACTCATCAATCGCTTACATGGAAACATAAGAAAAAATTCAAATTAAGATATCCTTAGTTGATTAATCAACATCTTCAAAGTTAAATGAATGGGAATTTATAGAGACAGATTTAGATGAATAGGGTATTTTACAAGACCAGGAGAATTAATAAACTATTTTACAACAATACAAATTTGTAATAGGGATTTCTAAACCACTTGAAACAAGAATTGGTTTGAATTCAATAGAAAAAAATAAAATAACAATAAAAGGTCGCTTGGGGATAATGCCTCTGCTATCTTGATATCTATAAAATATATTTCTAATTGAACTTATCTATAATTGAATTTTTGTACATATATTTAATTCCTTGCTTATAGAAGATAAAAGGAAAAAAAATATGAAACTTGTATAATATTATTGTCAAAAAAATAGACTTTTATTATCATGAATTCTTAATAATACAAACAGACTTTTTGTTAATTGATCTAGGTTTTGTGATCACATCAATTATAAATATTTAGAATTTTCTTTCTAAAATCACAATTTTAAAATCTTAAGAATAGACTAAATAATGGTACAAATATTTAGTATTTCTTCAATTATCATTTGTTTATGGAAATGCTCGAGGATCATTCTATTTTTCTATTCATTATTATTAATTCAAATAAAAAGATAATTGTATTTAAATAATTTTAATTATGAAATATATTTTTTAATAATCAATAATTAAGATTATTGAAAATCATTAATAGAATTCAGAAAATAGTAAAATTGACAAATTTTATGAATGAACTTTATTTAGATGATATAAATACAAAATTTCAATAAATCATAAATTAATGTTATTTTTCTATTTAGAATTCTAAAAATTGTTCATAAACTTACTGATTTTACTATAATATTTCTAAATTTATATATAGAAAATGATTCATTTACTTATAATATTTGAGATTTTATAAAGAAATTAAACTAAATACATTAATATACTAATTATATATAATTAACTTATGAAATGTATCATTTATATATTATAAGGTTTAAATAAAATATCTTCTAAAATTATAATTCAAGGTTTGACCATGTTTTTCTTCCATCCACTTAGAACAACATATAGCAAATTCAATATTATAATACTTAAACATCCTAAACCTACTAAGTACAGATATACTAATATCTAATTTGTCATTATAATATCCCATCCACCAAAGAGCCAGAAAATAAATGCAAGGGATATCATTTAAAAAAAATTAAATGCTTTCTAAATATAAGAATAACTAAATAATATGTAAATCATACGTTGATTTGTGGACAAGAATATTTAGAATTCCAGGTTATGCATCACAATCTAAATCTGACATTCCAAAGCTTTCTTCTTTGAATGTGATAACAAAGAATGTTTTCAATTAGAAATAGATTATCGATAAAAATTATCCAATCATATCTTGATCTTCAGAGAATAAATAAAATTATATAAGGCCACATACGGAGAATAACCCAAAGTATTCTAATTAAATGTTAAATTCTGATAATTATATATACACTGACTCAACTAAGAGTAGTTTTACATACAATTCACAAATAAGTTAAATACTCCATCTGATACTTAAAAAGGAACTTCCAGCAAAAAAGTTTAAATGCATGAATCCATTAACTATTGATAATAAATTAAGACCTGCAATAACTAAATAGGGTATTTAAATATTTTCTAAGTCTTGCATTTAAAGATAGAAAAACACTATCATTAAAGGAAAATTGAAGAATAATGCATCAAGCATTCTACATAATGTCATCATATGTTCAATTGTACTATCTTTTTTATTTTATACATAGATGTAATAGATCCAATAACAAATATCTAAATTAGTTATAATAAAGAATGTTATTTTAAACAATCTCCATCCATTCTCAAAAGTGCTATCCAAATAAGGTAATTCATCAAGCCATTCTTCGTTCAGAAAATAGATTAGCAAGCCTTTCGAAATTTAAACAAATAGAAATAAACCCTAATTATATTTAAATTTAAAATACCCCCAAAATTTCAACATGATATAGATCTTAATCTTAAATAATCAATTTAAGTGAAAAAAGTAATGCTGTTGAAAATACAGAATAGTAGACTAAAAGTAAATATGTGGGAGTGAAGTATTTTTAAATAAATCTATCTAATTTTGCAATACATCCATCATTGTTTTCATCTGTTTTTTCATCAGCTTGTCTCCTACAGGAGCATCCTTTAATTCTATTGAAAAACCCTTCTTCAGCATCAGGAGCAAGTTAAATGGGTTATTTTTCAGATTCTAATGGTTTTAGATCATTAGATTAGGGTTCTTGCATTTGATTATAGTTTTAATCATAATTATTAACTTATTCTTCTTGTTATTATACAATAGGAGATTTTTATTAATGATTATCCTATTTAAATAGTTTTCTTGATTACATTTTAATCTTAGTCATCTGCTTCAAATTGAATTACTTGATTATCATCATCTGCCATTGTTAACTGATTAAATATTAAAATAATATAACTGTATATATATAGGAAGATATAAAATATAAATTTATTTGATATTAAATCCTTTTCAAAATGACTATCTTGTCATATGAATTCCTCCTAACTTTGATTGCCTTTATCCTTTATTACCTATATTATAGGAAATTTAAATTCTTTGAAATTGTTGAGAAATTAGAACAACATAATATAAGAAATAAATTGCCTCGAGGGAAATGCCCACCCTCTTATCCAAATGGTTGGTATCGTCTATGTAGATCTGGAGAATTGAAATCAGGGTATAGATTTATAATAAATAAATAGTGAAGTGAAAGAAATAAAATTATGTGGTAGACACATAGCATATTATAGAGGAACTGATAAAACTGTTTATGCAGTAGCTGCTTATTGTCCACATATGGGTGCTAATTTAGGAATTGGAGGTTAAGTAAAATTCAGATCCTGTATTGAGTAATTATTTTAGATCATAATTAGATGTCCATTTCATGGATGGGCTTTTGATGGTAAAAGTGGTCTATGCGTTAATTCTGATAAATTAGATCCTAAAATAGTTTAAACTTATTGTTATCCTGATATTGAGAGAGTGACTAAAAATTAGAAAGGAGAGTATCTATAGAAAATATCTGATGGAGAAGTTAAAATTAAAACTTATCTTGTTAAAGAACTTAAAGGAATTGTATATATTTGGCTACATTCCAAAGAATCAAAACCGTATATATTTATTATTAATATATATAGATGGTACGATTTAGTGAGTGAATAAAGTGAACATCTTACATTAAGAGCTGAAAGTGTAAATTATGTAAATTGTCACATTTAAGAAATACCAGAAAATGGTGCTGATATGAAACATTTTGATTATATACATTATTCAGCTATGGATATAATTCCAGCATGGTTATTATAATTAAGATGGGAAATGAGAACAAAAAATGCTAAAGATCCAGATTTTTTAGAAAAAATGACTCATCCAGTTGAAAAATGTAGAACTTATTAAAAAACATTATTTGATCAATATCTTGTTAATAAAGAACTTATACCATATTTAAATGTTCTTTTATTAGATGGATATGTAATATTGTTTAATAAGTATAAATTTCATGCAGTTTGGGCAACTGGATTTTAAATGGGTCCAGCAACAGTTGCTTTATATGTAAAGAGTGCCATCTTTGAGGTATTATTTAAGTAAGCAATTTAACCTGTTGAAAAATTCACATAAAAAGTCTATCATACTGTATTTACTAATAATTATTTACCTTATTGGTTATCAGCCTACCTTCTTCATGCTGAATTAAGATAAGTAATTTTTGATGTTAAATTATGGAATGCTAAGATATTTTCAGAAACTTTAAGATATAATATGAAAACATATGCTGATCAAGCATTATTAAATTGGAGATAATGGTATTCCCAATTTTATGAAGGTTCTGCTGAATTTGAAAAGAGTTTAGATTAATTGGAATGGTGAATTTGTATAAATATAATAATATTATATATATTTGTTGATTATTTATATTTATCAAATAAAACTAATAATTATAAGTATTCCTAAAGATAGTAAATATTCAAAGGCATCTTCTATTTCAACTATATTAGAAACATCATACATCAAACTAAAGTCTCTAAATCCCCATGATTCTCATTATATTACAATATTATACCATTATCAGAATTTTCATCTAGATTTGATCTTATCCTTAAAAGAGTATTTTATTTCTCATGTCTAATAATTAAATCTAAATAAATTAATTTATCAGGATAATCAGTTCCACATAAATTACCTTCATTATATTAATATTAAGATGAATCCCAAATTATTTCATCATCAATTTCAATTATTATAATTTCTCCATCCCATGAATCTATTTTGTATAAAGTAATTTATAATCTTAATTAACTATGATGAGGTATAAAGAATTATTTCTCAGCTATCCCTCCAACTCCCATTACTCCATAACCTCCAAAAATTGTCTTATCTTAACAATCAGTTATAATAGTGCTCTATTAACTCTACCTTAAAATCCATCCTTCAGAACTTGTGAACTTATCATAATGAAAGTTGCTTTGTAATAAATAAAAATATGGTAAAGGATTGCATCCATACATACCCTAAAATAGATTATTAGAACATCCTATATAAATATAAATATATATACTTATGCAATCAATACTTGATGGTCCTCTACACATATCACATTAATCAGGACAGGAAGCATAGAATATTTACAGATCTCTTAAACCAAAAGATTCATCATCTGAACCTTAATCTAAAGTAGACAAAAAGTCAATCTTAACTTAATCACCTGTATGATCTACTGTTATATCTACTCTTTTAAAAAGTGTATGATATTTAGGTTCTGAATTACCACATACCTTTATCTAATATCCAATATCAAGATTAAAACTTTGATTCCAAACTTAAATTCCATCAAATAGTATTAATCCATATTCATCATCCCAAGAGTCAATCTTAGCCCATAAAACCAATAATCTTAATTTATAATGTGGCTATAATTTAATTATCTTACTCAACCCTTAATTTTATCCAAACTTTTAATATCCTCCTATTAATGGTACTCCTATAATTATATTATAATTATATACCTCCACATTTTGAGGATCCACTTATTCCATTTATTGATACCCAACCATCTTAACCCATTAAATTTGTATGTGTAGCTGTCCAACTATTTTAAAAACTTTTCCAAATTTAACATTATTCAACAATATCTCCCTAATCACAAACTTAACAGGATTATGGACATTGTTAAATTGAAATTTCCAAATTTTTAAATCCCCACTAATTCTAAGTTTTATCAATACTTTATAATCTTATTCCTCTGCATAACCATTTATTACTAATATAATAGATGCTCCAGTATGATTAAATTCAGAAGTAATTGTACTTACATAATAGTCATTTTCACTACATTTTTACTATACATATACGGATTGTATTTCAATGTGATCCAAATATATATTTACTAATCCTCTTTAATGTTAACTTTGTCATAACCAATGCATACTACCTTACAATGTCCAAACTTAATTTAATATATGAATGTTTCGGAACAATTAATAGTTTGCTCATAATTGTTTAACCCTTAAATCCTCCAAAAACTATTTTAGAATTACAAAATTCTTTTTGTACTATACCATTTTTAATTGTCCATCCTAAATTTTAATTTTGATTATACCATTATTCCCTTCAAAGCTCTCTTTTACTTCTTCATGTATTTTTAGTAGTTCTGCATTAATTAGTATAAATGCAATCAATATAAATATATTCATATTATTTATTACATTAAAACATAATGATTATAATATTGTTGAATGTATTTTAATAATTTATTTTCTTTTATTTATAAAATTAATTTACTACTAATCATTTTGGAGATAGTAAGAAATTAAATATAGTTGATAAATCTTATTTATCAACTTATTAGTGAAGATTTTTTATAATGAATAAAATGTAGACATATAATACTACTATTATATACATAATTTTATATTCAATTTTAATCTTATATAAGTTAATATTATCTACTACTATATTTTTATAAGTTTATACAAATAATTTGAATTTGAGATAAAATTATCAATAATAATATAAAAATTTAATTATAAATTTTATTTTATATCAATTATTCATAAAGTCTTTTGATAAGAATTTCGGAATTTCATTAGAAAAATTTTAAATTCTTTTTAATTCTAAATTTTCTTTATTTAATGTATAAATTAATACTCTCAACTGTGATACTCCTATTATTCTTGGTTATAGATAACTTTTATGGAAGCTTAACATACAACATTAGTAATGAAATCACCAAATTTCTCCAAATTTAATTTGAATATGGAAAAGAAACTGGAATTTTTGGTACAAACATAAAATTATATTTTAGAATATACACTTTTAATATTCTCAACTGCAGGGGATGCAGAATGCACTAATATCTTGACAATTTTGATTTGGATAAAAGCATAAAATAAAATTCAGATATTTAAGTTGATTACGATGAATGCAATAGCTGCAGCATTTGGAAACTTAATTAAGATGGTTATGACTCAACCAAGACCTTTTTATTTAGATCCCTAAATAAAATTAGATTTCTGTTATACTGGGTATGGAGATCCAAGTGGTCATTCACTTAGGTCATTTGTGTTCTATGCAATATTGATTGAAACTATTGTATTAAAGAAATACAATAATTAAGAGAATACTACACTTTTGGAATCAGAATAACAGATGCAAGATTGCTAAGAAATCTCAAAGTATATTATAATATTAATAATTAGTTCTGAATTATATAAATAGATTTATTAAAATCAATATATTTCATACTCAAAATATAAGATGTTCATAGCTATTTTTGCATTCTTAATTGGTGTTGGAAGATTATATTTTGGAGTTCATTTCTTAAATTAAATCATAATAGGTTGGGTAATAGGTGGATATATAATTTATATATATTACAATTGTGGTTTAGAGAAAATAATTGAGAAGGCTTTCAGAAACTCATTATTACTTAATCCATATAGATACCTAAAAATATTATTGATCTCATTTATAGTATTTACTTTAGCATTTCTGTTGTATTTTGAAAGACATTATGAATAATCTTTGATTGATATAAAATAATAATGGAAACAGAATATCTTAAAATAACCACATTGTACAAGTGGAGGAGGGTATAATCCTAAAAATAAATTTGAAACTCATGATATTTCTGGATTTTCTATTTTATTTTTCCCTTGTTACTTATTAGCCTTCTATTCCAAATAATAAATACTATTAAAAATAGAATCTGATTAAATATTAACTTAAATTGGTTAAAATATTTAATATCTTTTAACATATATATTTGTATATTGGATAAAGAGTTTTGAAAAACGAACAACAAGTAAATTAGGTGGAACATCTGAGACAAAGAGATTACTATGCAAAATATTTTTTGCATAATTTCACTATATAGAAATATCCATCTTATTTTTAATGATCATTCCTCTAGGTTTAAGATTAGTATAATCATTTTGTAAAAGATAATAATTTAGTAGGATTAGTTAAATTGATCAATAAGAAATTGAAATGGTTTGAATTTTTTTTGATTATATTATTTATTGTACTCATAAATTTAATAGTAATATAAATAATTTTGTAAGATATTCATTTATTTTATATAACATCTAAATGAAATTAATATTCAATTTTTTGCTGCTTCTAAAATGTTTATCATTTAATTCTTTTTCTCATCAAAATTAAACTATATTATTTATAATAAATTACTGTAGTCGATTTCTCAATGTTCATAAAAGTTTACAAGAAATATGTTTTTAATATATTCAATTATACTTTTCCAGTTCTATCTCTATTCAATTCATTTATCTTTTTATATATTAAATCTATAAAAATTGTAAATGTAGTTTCTGCTTCTTTATTAAATTTTAATAATAATAATAATCTATTCAAGCAACTTAACATTTGTTTTACGATCAAACCATTTTCCTTTTTATATAAAACATAATTTTACTATTGAATCAGTAATATTTGATTTTAAAATTGTTTATGCTTGTTCACCCAATTTTATATATAATTATTGTACTAATTCTAATATAGTCAAACTAAATTAAGAATCCTTATTAAATAATGCATCATTTGATTTCACATTTTCAAAATGATAAGGTAATCTTTCTTAAACTTATGCACATAAGTATTATATACAATTAACATATATTACAATTGAATAAATTCCTCCATTTTTTGGATTCCATTTTAATTATTCAAATGCCTTTAATAAACCTTAAAAAATATTTAAGTAACCTGCAGAAGGGTCATCAGGAACTATAATAATAAAAGAAATCAAATCCAATATATATGGAGTAACAACTTCATCTATGGGACGACCATTATGAGTTTCAGGTAATTCAAGTAATGTTTCAATTGTTGTTTTAACTACTGCTTCACTTTAAGATAATAAATTTAATGATAATCCTACTTAAGCCACTTAAATATATTTTCTTAATTTTGATATTGGATTATCTATTGTAGGAATAGTTATAAAACTATAAGCAATACAAGCTTAATAAAATGAAATTATTTTTTTTTGATTTTTTCCTTTAGATAATCTTTTACCTTTAAAAATTAAATCTAAAGCTCTATCTATTAAAATTTCAGATAAACCACTTATATTTCCAAATTAAGCTCTCATTTCAGCATACAAATTTAATGTTTATTCTAAATCTTTACCAAAATCAATCTTTTATAATAATAAATTTATTATTTTTGCCAAACTTTTTTATTCATCCTTAGTAATTAATTTCTTATTATTTAAATTAGCTGTTAATTTAACAATTGAATGTACAGCCATAGGATCAGATATTTTTTCCTTCTAATCCCTATTAATAATCATTGAAAGCAAATCATTACAAACTAATTTTTTCATATCTTCTGGGAAAAATTAAATACAAGTAATAAATGTATCAATTTAAAGTATTTCTGATATATCTTAAGAGTCTTAAAATATTTTAATAATAAATTAATGTAATTTTATAAATGTTTCTTTACTTTAATTTGTATTTACTTAATCCTTTTCAACCATACTAAATAAATCATTAAATCTTTATAAAATCAAGAAAAAAAATTAATTTTTCTAATATCCTTAAAATGATCTAAAAATCAATTCAATTAATGATGCCAATATCTCTAAAAATAATGGAAATGACTTTATTTATAAAATGTCTTATAAAACATATTCACATATCTCAGAACCAGCAGCTACATTAGTTAATCCTTTAGCTATTTTAGGTAAAAAACAAGCATATAATTAATATTTATTATCTACAGGATAAGCTTACATTATTGAAAATAACTCTAATGCTAATGTACTAATATGAACAGCTTAAAATTATTCAATCATCTTTTTTAAAACAAAATGATTTTATGTACTTTATCTAAAATGTTCAAAAATATCTTTAAATTCTCTCTATAATTATATTTAATTAAATATGATACTTCTGTACAATTTTATGAATATTATCTAAATGTTTATATTAAATATGGTTCAAATAATCTTAAATATTAATCTCCCTATATATCTAATTTTCCAAATTTATTTTTTTAATTCATATATATAAAGAAATCTTTTAATGTTGATATAAGATAATCTTTCTCTCCTGAAAATAATTCTGCTCCTATTCTAAATAAATAAAGTGCAAAGTACAAAGCCTAATATTAATAAATTCAATTTATACATTAATATAATCACCAATTGCTCTAACTTATTTAATAAGTCTATTGAATATTGGTTTTATTTAACTTTAATCAATAAAATAATAAACCTTCAATAAAGTAGCTTCTATATATAATCTAGGTAACAATTCTCTTATAGATCCTATCTTATTTATCCAATTTCTTCCTATTTCTGAAGCTGTTTCAGAGATATTTGATCCAACTACACTTTATAAACTAATTTCAGCTATTTTTTAATCTGTATATTGTGGATAACTTAATTTTAGTAATCTCTCAATTACATATTTACCAAATGTTTCCAAAATATCAATTATATAAACATATTTTACAGGAGCAAAGAGAGGCTTATCATTATCAATTAATAATTTGCATGATTATATTGCTAATTGTAATGATGCTACTTTATCTCCATTAATCCATTATCTCTTTAAATCTCTTCTTATATCTAAAACTTTTTGTATATATGTTTTTTATAAAATCATTTTTGATGTCCCTTACTTTGGAGCCTGTGTCTAATATTCGATTTTACTATCTCCACTATATGCTACTTTAGCTTATCCATCAAATTAATTCATGGTTTGAACATTGGAACCAAATGGCTAGGTTATAAATTTTTCATACATTTGGTACAGGTTAATCTAAATCATATGTTTTAATTTGAAATATGTTTTAAAAGTCTTCCCTTATTTCTTACCAATAGATTGAAAATTCTCCTGTTGCTTTTAATTATTTCTCTTCTGCATCAATTTCAAGTTTGCCTTCTTATTATTATTGTTATGACTTATTGGGTTCAACGCTTTTAGCCTAGGCTTAAGCTTATGCCTATTCTATTTTTTAAGTTGGTTAAGCAGAAGGTCTAGCTAATGGATCTATAGTTTGAGGTCTGCTTAATGGATTTGTTTAAGCTTTTTAATTAGTTGCTCTGGATAAAGGATCAACGAAATTTCCTTTTGTTCTTATTTACACATTTGCTTTTCTTCCTCTTTGTATTGTTACTTTTGGTCTGTCTAATCTTAATGGATTGTCTGTAGTTTATTATAATTAAATGGCTCTGGTTTTATAAATAAATTCGTAATCCTTCTCCTTAAAAACTCTATAATAGAGAGATCTAATAAATAAATACATTTGTGACGCCATTCTGTAAGAATTATTATTGAATAAAATATAATAAATATTTCACAATTATTGATAACTCTCAATCTAAAATGTTAAATCTTAGACAGAATTAGGAGCAACTCTCAAAAGCTTTAAGTATTTATCTGCATAATTTTTGATTATATTATTCTAATTAAAAATCAACAAAGTGAAACAAATTTTGGAAATCTATGTAAAAAAATTGATTTTTTATCTATAGAATAAAGTTATAGAATGAACCTTATAATTTTGTCTATTTAATTTGTTTCACCATCCACCTCTTCAACCAAGCCATCATATATAGCTTCTATTATATTAGCCTCTATGAAGTCTGGTTAGGTGAAGACATGATTATTTTTAAGACTATGCATCAAATAGTGTTTCTTATTCAAAACAGAAATATGTATTAATGAACTTAGTGTAATTAATTTTCTTAAAGGTGTTACATCTTATGTTTCTTAACACTTGAAATAACGAATAAGTGAATACAAAATTGACTAACATCAAACTCCATTTGATAATTAAATCATAAGCTTAAGAATTAGGAACTCTATAATTATTCTTTTCAGCCTATATATCTAACCCATTTAACCAAAGTAATTTATTTAAAGTACTCTATTTCAATAAATCTATTATAGTTTGATCATTTTTAAATTACTCACCATTCCAAATAGAATTAACATGAATTTAGAAAAGTTTAAAATATCCCTAAATACTATCTCTATTAATTAAAGATTCTAGTTCTTATTGTTTTATAGATTATTAATCCTAGTTTAAATAAGAATTCATACATGTTTCTCAATTACATTATTGAAAATATCATAAAATGTATCAGAATATGCTTTAATTATATCTTTAATTTTGTGATACTCTAGAGATTTCAAAGACTCTATAGTTCTTCTCAAAAATGAATTATAATGTTTAAATTCTATTTATTATTATATGAAATCTGGTCGAGAATATTTCATAATAAAGTTTTCGATCACATCTTATATATTTGTATTTCTAATTTAATCATTAAGCTTCTCAACTTCTTAGAATTAATTTTTTGATATTGAAAGTTCAAATAAGAAAATTTTAAGTAATGTATCTTTATGAATTAATAATTTTGTTTATTCAAATTCTTCCATTTAAATTAAATAACTCTCCATTTTTGTCTTGTAAACATCTAAAAGTTCATTATAAGCAAGTGTTGATAATGAATATTATTTCTCTAATTTAGAACATTCAATTGATATTTACTAGGTTCTATATTATATAATTAATATATTAACATACTTGCATATTTACTTGATTTTTTAATCTTCAGAAATATCAATACTTTATTAATAAACCATATCTAAAATTCCTTATTATTCTACTTCTCTTGATTTTAATTTATAATCCAATTTTAGAGAAAGAAGCTTTTCCTTATTATCAGCTAATGTCTCTTCCAAAGATTTTATTTCATCTATAATTTTACTAGATATTTAATTTTGCTAATTAAGAGTTTCTTTAATCTGGTCTTTAATTTCTGTTCTAATAAACTCAACAAAATTTTCAATTCTTACAATTTTGTTTTTCAATTAATTAGCTAATTACCCCTTCATAATTATGATACTGAATAATTTATATGTTTTATTACTTTGATTTATCAATTTATTATTATAATTTGCTCAAACCTTTTGCATATTATTCTTCAACATTGGCTCTTTCCAACATTATTGATAAATATTCCTCTAATCCCTTTTTACTATCAATGTTTTAATTCATTACTTTTTCTGGTTATCCCTAGAAGAAATATAAAATTTAAGAATACAAGTAAATTTGGATAATAAGAAAGTTTCTCTTTTTGATTCATATTATAATATATATATATATAATATAATTTTAGAGAATGTAAAATTATGGAATAACAAAAATGTTTGAGAATTCAATATTCCTTTTTTAATTCGTAATATTCCTTCTATTATCGTTATTGGTATTTCTTATACCCAGTAAACTCTTTTAAGTCATTCTCTAAATGATCTAATTTACTAAATTTAATACTATAATATTATTGTTTTCTATTATTATGATATTTATTTTGATTATAATTATAGTTATTTCTTCTCTTCTATTACTAAATTATAAAATAAATATTACATATCCATTTTATTAGTATCCATGTGTATAGTGCTATTTTTATGTATACAATTCTGTTGAATTTTTTTAATAATTATTTCTTTCTACTGAATTTTCTTTATTTGACTCTGTTTCTCTTGTTATTTACATTTAATTAATTTGAGTCTCAATTTATTCAGTATATTGTATTTGATTGTTTTCAGGAATTACTTCTGTTGTAATTATTTCAATTGAATTTCTTTTCTCAGTAAATTATGGTTATTATTGGTTTAGATTAATAATGGGTACAAAGGAAAACATAGACTATTGTTCTTACAAAGGAGCATAATTAAATTCAATTTTTTCATTTGATCTAATTTGATTCAATCTTTAATTAACAATGTCTGAAGAAGTTTAATCATATTGTTATTTTTCATGTTAATGATTTTAATAGAATTTCTATTGTTAATATTAATTTTATTGTTATTAGTTTGAAAATTATTAATCTTCAATTTATCTATCTTCATAGTTTCTTATATTATTCATTCTATATTCTTAAAATTATTATTATTTTGATTAAACAATGTTAATAAATTTAGTAAAGTAATCAACTTCCTCCATTTTTGCATTTTGAATTG
The DNA here is from genome assembly GCA_905182975.1 of Paramecium primaurelia. Classification (NCBI taxonomy): domain Eukaryota; phylum Ciliophora; class Oligohymenophorea; order Peniculida; family Parameciidae; genus Paramecium; species Paramecium primaurelia. The sequence goes on along the minus strand of CAJJDM010000069.1, from coordinate 99,036 downwards.
AATACTTAAATTTATATTAATAAGTTACTGTAACTTTGCATTATTAGATTTTACTAAAGCTTGTTTATGCTTCATCCTCATTATCAAAAATGATAAACAGTTTTATCATATCTTTATTTGCTATGTACTCTGCTTATTATACTTCACATTCCTTAACAAGATCTAATTCTTGTAAAAATTTCTTAAATTCATCTACTTAATTCTTTTTGATCAAAATTTAGACTTATTTTCTCTCTTTATCAAAAATAGGTCTAATTATATTGAAAGTTTAATCAAACATCCAGTTACTATAGTTATATTTGATTAATATCTAAAAAGCATATATTACTAATATATACATTGACAAGTGCATCTATTCCATAAGGATAATCTATTAATTATCTAAAGCTTTTTTCTTTGGCCAAACACTAAAGCATTATACAACCTGTGTTAGGATCGAATTTACTTAATAGAAAATAGTTTCTACTTAAGAATTCAAAACTTAAAATGCGTCTCAACTATAATAAAATTATTTAAATACTTATTAGAGAATACTTTCATCAATAGTCTGCTATTACATGATATTTTATTTTGAATTCAAAATAATTAATGAAATTTATTTATACTATTCAATTTATTATAGTAGCAAAAAGATAATATAAAAATTTTAATATCTAAAATACATATACTAATTTTAAAGAGATTATTTAAGAACAAAATAATAATCTTTTTTGGAGATATTGATATAATTTGATAAAATATATATATAAATCAAATCATGTTTTCTACAAGGTTATTAATTCTTTCCTCTCTATAACCCCATTCTCCTTGTTTTGTTAAAGGTTTTTTAATTTTACCACTTTTTAATTATCCTTCTGGATGATTTAATTTTAATGGTCTAATAATTATTTAAATAAAATACACTAAGAATTTAGTAACAAAATCGAAATTCTCTGATGCATTTGCTATTGTATTTACAATATCTTCAACACAAATAATATCCTTTTCACTCATATATTCTTCTATGATTTCATTTGATTTTAATGCAATAATTTCTTTTTCTTTCATTATGTGTCCTCTTTTGACAATTAAATCATTAATAATTTATCTTGATGGTAATCTAAATAAATTTGGAATCAATACCCATAAGTAAGATAATTCTCAACTAATTTTAACTTCTTCCAAATATCTACTGTAGTCTTCACAAATACAGCTGTATTAACCTTGTTTAATCTGAATTCCTTCAGTATTTTTTGTTGTTTGTTAGAGATATCTTTAACACTAAAATAATCTAGTTAAAAATGTATACCCTCTAATTCTCACCACAAGTAATGTTTTATTAATTGGAATAGATTTTACATCAAGTGTTTCTAAATTCTATTTACGTTCCTATTTAAGTTATATAAAGAGAATACTTTTCTTTTGAAATAAGAATATGCTGTTTATTATTTACGATATTTATCCACAAACTTTTCAGGATGAATAAAATCCTTAGTCTTTTATTTTTTTTTTAGAATTCTCTCCTTTATTTAACGTGCTCTCTCTTCATTAAGACTTGATTAATGCTTTCTCTTTTTCATAATGTCTGTAAGAACATATTTTTTCCTTAAAATGATGATGAAACATAATACTATGCTTGTGGTATATTATCCATCAACGATTAATTTAAATAAATTCAAAATATGAATGAAACTCAAATCAACCCAGAGAATTATTATAGATTAGAATGTGTAATTGGAGAAGGATCTTATGGCTAAGTTTATAAAGGCATATAATTGGATAATGGAAAGGTAGTAGCTATTAAAATAGTACCATCATCAGGAGAGATTGAATCACTCAAAAGAGAAATTCAAATACTTAGAGATTGTAGATGTGATAATATTGTTAAATATTTTGGATCTTATCATTCAAATGGATAGTTATGGTTAATAATGGAATATTGTTAAGGAGGAAGTGTTATAGAATTGATTAAAGCATTATAAAATCCTTTACCTGAAGAAATCATTGCTACAATTCTATATTAAACATTAAAAGGCATTGATTATATGCATAGTCATAAAAAAATACATAGAGATATTAAATGTGGAAATATTCTAATTGATCATTTAGGTAATATTAAATTAGCTGATTTTGGTGTTTCAACATAATTAGTACATACTATGGCTGACACTGATACAGTTATTGGAAGTCCTTTTTGGATGTCACCAGAGATTCTAGTAAAATCAAGATATAGTAAAAAGACTGATATTTGGTCATTGGGTATAACAGCTATTGAAATGGCAGAAGGTGAACCACCTTATGCACATATACATCCAATTAGAGCAATGTTTGCTATTAAAAATAATCCTCCTAATTCTTTAACTGATTAAAGTAAATGGTCAAGAGAATTCAATTAATTTGTTAAAAGATGTTTAATTTTAGATCCAAAAAAGAGACCTTCCACTAAAGAATTATTATAAGATCCATTCTTTTAGAAATACTGTAGAAGTAGAGAATATATTCAACAATTTATTTAAAAATATAAAAAACAAATCGAATCATATAAAATAAGTAAATAGAAAAAATAGGATGAATAATAATTTTAATTTTCGTAAGAATAAGTTGGAGTCCCCTTAGATACTTTAATAGAATGTGAAGAGGAAGAAGATTTAGGAACAATGATTATCAATAATGTTGATGCTTTTTAAATGAATGAGACAGGAACTATGCTAGAACATTAATATGAAGATGTAGATAAATATGAAAATGCTATGAATAGAGTGGTATATATTGAATTTATATTTATAAGTCAGAATTTGGATTATAAAGTTTAAATAAGTAAAGAACATCTACAATTGCAGAATCTCCTATGTTAAAAAAGAAACAAATTGAAGATAAAATTAATTAATTAAATGAAGAGATGAATTATGAAATTTAAAAAGTAAAACATAAATATGTGGAATAAATCAATTCCCTTTAAAAAGCTTTGAATTAAATAGTTACTTAAAAACATGAAAATCATTAATCTGTACATGAATAGAAAGGAATTCAATTAACAACAAATTATTGTAAATAAATAGAATAGAAACATAAAAGTTCAGCACCTAACACTCCTATTTAATTGTAAAAGAAAACAAGATTAGATTAAGAAAACTAAAATTTGGAAAATCAATTGAAATAAACTAAATTTTAATAAACCAATCTATAGTATAACAATATTTTAAATTAGAAAATTGTAATTATAAATTCAGAATAGATTAAATGATATTCCAAAATTAGATAATAGTTAAAAGCTAATAAAACAATTAATTAACAGAAAAAATTGATTTTGATTCATAAAATTTTTGTTTATTTTTTATTATTTTTATAGAAAGATGTTAATCATAAATATAAATAATAATTGGGTACAAATTATTGATATTGTATGTAAATTATTATTTTGGTCACAAATTAATTTTAATAACTAAAATGCCTAGAAAAACAAAAGCTCGTTCTCGATTAGATAAATATTACAATCTTGCTAAAGATCAAGGATATAGATCAAGAGCAGCATTTAAATTGTTCTAATTAAATCGCAAATACAATTTTCTTAATAATGCAAGAACAGTAGTAGATTTATGTGCAGCTCCAGGAGGTTGGATGTAAGTCTGCGCTCAAATAATGCCTACAAGTTCAACCATTATTGGTTTGGATTTAGTTCACATAAAACCAATTCCAGGATGTAAAGCATTCACCTAAGACATTACAACACCATAATGTGTATAATTACTTAAAAAGGAAATACCATAAAAAGCAGATGTTATCTTACATGATGGTGCTCCTAATGTTGGAGCTAGTTGGGCTAAGGATGCTTATAATTAAAATGATCTTGTCTTGTCTTCCTTAAGATTGGCATCATAATTTTTAAAGAAGGGTGGAGTATTTGTGACAAAAGTATTTAGATCAACAGATTATAATTCATTAATGTGGGTTTTTAACAAATTTTTTACAAAGGTAGAGGCCACTAAACCTTTAGCAAGTAGATTTGTGTCAGCTGAAATTTTCGTGGTTTGTTTAGATTATTTAGCACCAGAATATATAGATGAAAAATTATTTGATTCTAAACATGTATTCAAAGATACTGAAACAGATATGTTATAGTAATAGATTTAGAAAGAAATTGTCTCTGTTGATAAAATTCTTTAAAAAAGAACTTAGAGACATAGAAGTGGATATGCTGATGATGTTCATTAAACTGTTTATTAAATGATAGATTTTGAAGAGTTTCTTCATGCTGATAATCCATATCCAATATTTATTGAATATGCTGGAATCAAAATGACTGAGGAAGCTAAAGAAAAATATTTGAGTCTTACTAAACCTCCATAAGATTATCAAATATTGATGGAAGATATCAAAGTATTGGGAAAGAGAGAAATTATATAATTATTAAAATGGAGAAGTAAAATCAAGCATTTTTTATCAAAATAAAAGAGAGAATAAAAATAACNATGATGTTCCAAAATTAGATAATAGTTAAAAACTAATAAAATAATTAATTAACAGAAAAAATTGATTTTGATTCTAATAAGTTTTTGTCTAATTTTTATTATTTATAGAAATTATTATAATCATTAATTTTAAATATTGATTATAATTAATTGATATTGCATGTAAATTATTATTCTGGTCACAAATTAATTTTAATAACTAAAATGCCTAGAAAAACAAAAGCTCGTTCTCGATTAGATAAATATTACAACCTTGCTAAGGATCAAGGATATAGATCAAGAGCAGCGTTTAAATTGTTCTAATTAAATCGAAAATACAATTTTCTCAACAATGCAAGAACAGTAGTAGATTTATGTGCTGCTCCTGGAGGTTGGATGCAAGTCTGTGCTCAAATAATGCCTACAAGTTCAACCATTATTGGTTTGGATTTAGTTCACATTAAACCAATTCCAGGATGTAAAGCATTCACCTAAGACATTACAACACCATAATGTGTATAATTACTTAAAAAGGAAATACCATAAAAAGCAGATGTTATCTTACATGATGGTGCTCCTAATGTTGGAGCTAGTTGGGCTAAGGATGCTTATAACTAAAATGATCTTGTCCTGTCTTCCTTAAGATTGGCATCATAATTTTTAAAGAAGGGTGGAGTATTTGTGACAAAAGTATTTAGATCAACAGATTATAATTCATTAATGTGGGTCTTTAATAAATTTTTTACAAAGGTAGAAGCTACTAAACCTTTAGCAAGTAGATTTGTTTCAGCTGAAATATTTGTTGTTTGTTTAGATTATTTAGCACCAGAATATATAGATGAGAAACTATTTGATTCTAAACATGTGTTTAAAGATACTGAAACAGATATGTTATAGTAATAAATTTAAAAAGAAATTGTTTCTGTTGATAAAATTCTTTAAAAAAGAACTTAGAGACATAGAAGTGGATATGCTGATGATGTTCATTAAACTGTTTATTAAATGATAGATTTTGAAGAGTTTCTTCATGCTGATAATCCATATCCAATATTTATTGAATATGCTGGAATCAAAATGACTGAGGAAGCTAAAGAAAAATATTTGAGTCTTACTAAACCTCCATAAGATTATCAAATATTGATGGAAGATATCAAAGTATTGGGAAAGAGAGAAATTATATAATTATTAAAATGGAGAAGTAAAATCAAGCATTTTTTATCAAAATAAAAGAGAGAATAAAAATAACTATAATAATAGGAGGAACCATAAAGTGCTGAATATGAAGATCTTGATGAAGCTGAAGGAGATAAAGAAGTAAATGAAGAAGAAGAAGAAGTAGAGGAATAAGATGATCTTGAAAAATTGGTAGATAAATAAAAAGAAGCTTTGGAATAATAATATATTGAAGAACAAAAGAAAGAATTAAAAGAATAAAGAAAATAAAAATAAAAATAAGCTTAATAAGAAAAGAAATTAGCTGGAAGAGGAATAGGATTCACTCCTTAAGAAGAAGATTAAGAATTATTTTAATTTTCTAAACATAAGAATTTACTGAAATTAGGTTATGTAGATGTAGAAGATAAATAAGAAGAGAAATTAAAGAAAGAGAAATTGGCATTTAATAATTAAAAATAATTAGATCAAAATTTAGAATTAATTTATGAAAATAAAAAATAAAAAAAAGAAAATGCTTTAGAAAGAATTAGAAATAAAAAGTAAGCCTTAGAATCTGAATAAGAAGAAGTTGATGATGAGGATCTTGCTTGTAAACCAATTAAAAAAGTTAAGAAATAAGATGATCATTTAAAGATTTCAGATTTAAAGAGTAAATTCTTTGACAAGGAGGAGTTCTCAAAATTAAAGGAATAACTAAAAACATAGAAAGAGAGTGTATTTGACAATCCTTTAAAAAATTAAAATATAACATAATTAGAAAAAAAGAAAAAAGATAAAACTGATAAGGAATAAAATGCTGATAAATTCAAGAATGATTCAGATAGTGAAGAATAAGATGAAAAAGTTATGGATCCAAAATAATTGAAAAATCTATAAAAATAAATTCAAGAAGACTTAAATTAATTAGGTGATAATAAAGATATTGATTTATTGAGAAGGGTTGATAAAAAAGAAATAGAATATTAAAAAAAATTAAGTATTTATTTATAAATCTATTTTAGATACAAAAATTACTCAAGATCCATTACCAGGAGAAGATGAAAAAGTTAAATAGTTTGAACTTAATCTTCCTATTTCAGATATGGAAAAAAGAAGAAGAAAATTAAAAAAAATGGCAGCTAGAGAGGAGAAAAAAGCTAAATTAGCATCTGATAAAGATCCAAATCATAAAGAATTAGAAATAGTAACAGAAAAGAAAATAGAAGATTATGATATTGATTAATTAGCTACTAATCTAGCATTGGCAAAAAAAATGTTAAGGAAAAAGACTAGAGAATAAATTATTGAAAATTCGTTTGGAAGAGATAAATGGGAAAATGAAGATTTACCTTAATGGTTTTTAGATGATGAAGAAAGACATGTATTTAAAATGGAACCTATTACAAAAGAAGAATTTTAATAGGAAAAATAAAGATTATATGAAATCAATTCTCGAGTACCTAAAAAAGTATTAATAAATTATTATTATTTAAGATTATGGAAGCTAAAATTAGAAAATGGAAAAAGGCTCAAAAAAAACTTAAAACTGCAGCAAAAAAAGCTTAGACAGTTTTTGATACTGATGGTATTAATGAAAGGACTAAAATGTAATAAGTGAGAAGAATTTATAATAAAGAAAAAGCTAATATTTAAAAAGAATAAGAAAGAAAGGTCATTGTGGCTAAAAAAGGTCAAGCAAGTGGAAGTATATATATTAATTTTATTTTAGAATTCAAAAGCTCTAGGAAAGTTCTCACAGTTGATAAAAGATTGAAAAAAGATAAAAGAGCTATGAAAGCAAAGGCCAGAATTGGAAAAGGAAAAAAGAGAAGACAAGTTACAAGAAGAAAAGGAAAAAAGTAGAAGTCTTGATTACTTCTGTTTATAGTATATTAAATAAAACAAAGTAATTTGTATTATAATTTCAATCCCAACTTCATTATATTATTCTCATAATTTTTATTACTACAATCCTTAAATCAATCTAAATTTTTCTTAAAGATTATTTTGCCTAAATTTACATTTTCTTAATATGATCAAATAAAATTATTAGATTAATTAATAATTTAAAAAATTGGATATTATTATTGAAAATTCATTAAATCTATCATCTTTTTAATACTATAGGAAAAAACAGTGAATTTCTTTGATATTAATTGTTCGCTCATTCATAAAGATATCTTAAAATGCTTTCATAGTGAAGGCTTTCTAGTATATCGGTAGTATGCATGCTTAGGGTGCATGTGAGCCGGGTTCAATTCCCGGGAGAGCCCATTTTTTTGAGAATAATTTTAAATCGAAAATTATATACTACCATAGGTAGAAGTTGAATTTTGTTAATTATTTCTAAACTTTAAGTAAATTTTTTGTTTTGTGGTAATATCTAAAAATGTTATTTTTACTAAATTAGTAAACACTTATTTTTATTTTGTCTACATTCAATCTTACATAAAATAAAATTAATTCTTGATATAAATATAAACTTAAGTTTTCATTCCTTAAGATTCTCTATTTATTTAATGATATCATCATAAATATTCCTTCGTGAATACAGTCTCTATATTTCAATATTTTATTTCAATTAAAGGAACTAATATATAAAATATTCGGGATATGCTAAGTTAGAATTTTGAGAGTACTTTACCTATTATTATGTCAATTTAAATGTGATAAAATCGATCTTATCAATATAATAAATCATTTATAATTAAATACATTATAGGGAAAAATTGTAACCTAAATTGTCTTAAATTTAGTAAAAAAGCATCAGCAACATTTTTTAAGATAGTTAGAATTTTTAGATATTGAAATTAGTAATTAGAATTATATAATAACATGTAATAATTTATTGATAATCAAATCCATGCCAATTCTTTATAACCACAAGGATTTTTATTTTTATACTAAGGAGTGGTTTTCTGTTTCATTGATTAAAGAAATGTGTCATATTCTTATTGGGTATTCTTCTTGTTAAAATAATCAATTTAATTCTAATAGATACGCTAGGGATTCATAAGATAAGATTTTAATGGTTCATCTACTTTAAAGAGCCAAAATTCTATAAACACTATTTAATTTGGGTTAACTTGTGTTCTTTTAAACATCTATCTTTATTCAACTGTACATTTATATTAGGCTCCCTCATAAGTGTTGATTAAGGTTTCAAAAGTGCGAGCAGATTGAATTGAATTTGCTGATAAATCACACCAAATTTTGAGAGATGGTCCAAGATCAAATATAGATGGAAGAGTCTTAGTTTCATGTAAATGATTAAGCATCATGTCTCTACTTACTCCCATTAAAGTATAAAATTATTCGTTAACAATTCTTTAAGAAAGTGAACTAGAATCTTTGTTCACCTTTTGGATTGTACATTAGTATGGAAAATTTTGAGCAATTTATTCAACATTAAGTAGATCTTCATTAGAAATGTAAGGCTATTCAGTGTAGTCATTCAAGATTTGATGACGTTCTTATACTAGTTTAGCAGCTAATTAGGCATGTGGATCTGATTAGTTAAATAACATATTTGTAATCTAATCGATTGAATGGTTTGCTTGGTCAAGTAATTCGAGAGTATAAAAATAGACGTCATCTAATTGGTCTGTACGTGAAACTCTATAATTGTAGGTACATGGAGTTTCTTTTAAACCCCCTAAACAATGGTCAGGAATGTAAGAAAGAGCCAATTTAAGTTCGACATTTGATTTAATATAGACATGTTCTTTAAAGGGTTTAGGTATTGACACTAAGCACACAAGCTGTTTAATAGGTTGACGTTTTCTGGTTTAGTTTTCTAAGTTTAAAATGGGACTTACTTTTTTTTTAAATATCCTTTGATAAGATAGAGTGAGTAATGGACTCATCATGCATCCCTACTCTTTATCTGACAATGAGACTCATGTTTGAAAATTAAATAATTATTATATAATAATTTTGCAAATCATTCGGATATAATTGAACTTTATCATCATTATTACTTTTTTTGCAAATCCAAATGTAAAATTTAATTTATATTATCAATATGATTCTAATATTAATTTGTAATTATAATAATTATAAATGATTAATTTTATAAAATAAATGTCAATTAAGAGTAGACATAATAATTATTATTAAATAATATATATATTATGAATTAGTGATGATAATTTGTAAAAAAAATATAATTTTTTATTGTTTGAAAATCTAATTGACAAGCATAAACTATATAAGCTAAGCTGCCACCCGTTTTCTCTTTGTTTGTGAGTGACCTTGACAAACAGATTTATGTACTAATCTGATGCTTCGAATGTCACTCTCCATTAGAATGATAGACATGTATTTACTATATGATAGTATATATAGTTAATTTAATATTATGGGAAAAGCATTAATTTAAAATGGATCAAATTTTATTTTGTATAAATGAGAAATGCACTTCCTAATCAAGGTTATTATTAACTATGGCAGATGTACCTAAACACAATGATAAATCTCATAAAGTAGTATAATTCAAGGAGTTTAAATCATATGTCATGGAAAAATATGGAGATGTAGATCTATAGAAAATTCAGAAAATTACAAGTAATGAAAAGACAATAAAGGATGCAATTTCAAAGATAATAAAAGAGGTAAAAGAGAAGTTAGATCTATTTGAAATTAATGAAATTAAGTATTAAAGAAAGATAATGAAAAAATTATAGGAAGATGCCGAGTTTACAATAACTTTCAGAATATGTGTGGACAGTGAGAAAAACAGAGAATTTGAAAGACATAACAGCTGATTTGTTAAAGACTGTAGTAGAATTCTAAGTGGAAAAGATACCCAAATACGGTTTCATTTTAGAACAGATAGATGATCGTATGAATAAGTTGAAAACTGAAGTCATTGGAATGTTGAAATCTTAGCAATATGATTTATAGATTACTACATTAGGTAATGTTAAATACACATGGAGTGATTAATTTAAGGCAAACATTTATGCTATTAAAGATGAAGCAAAAAAAGAGATTGAAGCAACAAGTATATAATTTTTCATAATATTATTAGCATCATTTATGGGATGGTCATTTGCATGCATTTAATAATAATTGACTTCTTAAAAGAGATGGGAAACAAAATTAGAAATAAGAGCAATTGAATTAGATTAAAAGAATTTGTAAGCTAGTTAATTGGGATAGTCTTAATTAAAGAAATAATCATATAGTTTTGCTATAGGATTAACACTATAAAAATTGAGACAACAAAAAGGATTTGAATAATAAGATTTAGCTACTGTAGGTCATGGCTTTTATTTAATTAGATCTGATGGATGTAATAAATATTAATATCTATATGATAGGGACTTGTCACAATTCAGATAAAAATATAAATTGGAAATAAGGATTGGCATTCACTCCTGAACCTAAAGATGTGATATTAATTAAATTTGATCCTACTGATGGTGATCTAGTATTTGAACAAGGCAAGAATAAATACTAGATGAAAGTGGAGAGAGCTTAAAATGAAGTGTTTTTATTTTGTGTACACTTAAAAGGATGTAAGGCCAAAATATTGGATTGAGAGATAAACAATATATATATATATATAATATTTCAAATTTTGAAATTTATGATTGAAGAAGAGGGATAGCAACTTAAAAGTTAATTAGAATAACAACTTGTTGAAGCCATTTTAGATTCTCTTCAAAATCATATGGATCAAAATGCCACCTTTTTAGGTAATCATTTCTGAATTATCTATTTTCTAGCTGAAAGATTGGTATATGAGAGAGATACTGAAGAATTTAGATCATTATTGGCTGAATGTTACTTATATGAGAATTAGCCATATAAAGCTAGTCATATTCTTAAGGATTGCAAATCTGAATTCAATCGGTAGAAAATAATTTTAATACTATTAGTTATTAATATGCAGTGTCTTTATTCAGAAATAAGAAATATAAAGAAGCTGAAGTTGCATTAGTTGGAACTTAATTTAGCAATTAATTTTCTATTTAAACTCCAAATATACCGAATGGTGGTTTTGGTTACCTTTTATTAGGTTAAATTTAAGAATAACTTCATCGTATTGATGAGGCTAAACACTAATATTATAGAGCTTTGGATTAGAATCCTACTTTATGGATGGCTTTTGAAAGACTCTCTAAAATTGGGGAACCTGTTGCAATTAATAAAGTGTTTAATGATCAGAAATAGAGATAATATGAAGGTAGTAGATAATAGAGTTGCAATATTTATAAGATAATACAAAATTTATTAAAAAATAAGACACCCAATATGAAATCAGGATAAAAAGAGGAGGAAATAAGAGATGAAGCATAAATAAATGAATCTGTAATATTTATATTAATATTCTTATTAGTAATTTTCAGGCAAAAGATAATCTTAAACTATTAAACCTTTTTCAACAACTGGTGTTTAGTAATCAATTGTTCATATGGATGATTCTTCCAATAGTTAAATGAAATTTTTATGTAATTTACATAATTAAAATTGCAATAGAACATCAATAAAAAAAAATAAGTGCTAAAATGGTACCAACACCTGGAGTAGGATACTAAAATTATTAATCTTTACTTAGTCAACCTTTTTAATTCTCATAAAATTAGAATAAGAATTTAAATACAAAAAAAAATGACATTCAAAAAGTCAACACAGTAGCAATTTAATAATCTCCTAGTTTAATTAAGTATAATTATATAATATTTATTAGTCTACCTTAACTTTTAAAATTATTTGCACATCCATATTTCTTATGGACTAATTATTAAGTTGAAGCAATTGCTAATTTTTAAAAGCTACCTCCATAACATTATAGATCAGGATGGGTACTTGAAAAAGTAGCCAGAAGTTTTATGGATTAAGTAAAATATGCTGATGCTGAGAGAATTTGGAAGGAAATGAAATAAATAGAGCCAAATCGTTTAGAAGGTATGGATTATTATTCATCTTGTTTATGGCATCTAAAAAAACAATCAGAATTAACATATTTAGCTCATTCTTGTTTATAAATTAGTATGTAAGCTCCAGAAACATGGATAGCTATTGGAAATTGTTTTAGTTTAAATAAAGAAATAGACAATTCAATTAAATTTTTTGGAAGAGCAATTTAATTAAGAAAAGATTATTCATATGCTTATACTTTATCAGGTCATGAATTTTCACAAAATGAAAATTTCTAATAAGCTAAAAAATCTTATGATATTGCCACATCTTTAGACTAAAGATAATATAATGCTTGGTGGGGACAAGGAAATATGTATTATAAGACTGATAAATATGATGATGCAATAAGATGTTTTACATAAGCTTTGAAGATTAATTAAAATAATCCAGTATTACCAACATTTTTGGCTATGAGTTATGCTGCCAAAGGAGAACATAATGAAGCTTTAAAATACTTTGAACAAAGTGAAAAATTAGATCCATAAAATGGATTAAATAAATATTAAAAAGTATTTATATTATAATAATAAATGATAGGCAAATTCATTAATAAAATTAGATTAATATGATAAGGCTTTAAGTGAATTATAGAGATTGAGAGAATTGATACCAAAAGAAGGAGCAATTTATATTTTGATGGGAAGAATCTATAAGAAATTAGGGGAGATTAAAGAAGCATAAAAGTATGAAGGATATATTTATATCGTAGTTGTTTTAATACTGCAATGTCACTTGATTAAAAAGATTCTGCTAAGATTAAAGGATTAATGGAGAGTTTAAATAATCCTAATAGTGAATTCAATGATGATTTTGATTTATGATATAATTTATCAATAAATATGCTCATCTACAGCAATTTAGATAAATTCTTTCTTATAATCTCCAACAGACTCTGCTCCTGTTGCTAATTAATTGATACGAGCAGTTCGTACTAAGAATTCTTATAATTCTTCTTTCTCACATAATGTTTCTAATGACAGACGTCTAATCCAATCAAACCCTGAAAAAGCAATTCCTGTTAAAAACATATATTTAGGATATTGATGACATTCTAATATTCGATTGTTTCTTACTATATAATAATGGTTGTCTTATTACACGACTAACAGTCATTCTGATACCCATTCCAAAGAGACATCCGAATATAAATGCACTTTCCATTATTTTATTATTAATATGAACTGACTGATATTATTTTAAAATTCAAATATTAAATTTATGAATAGACTTAATTCTCAACCTAAAACAAATAATTAAGGTAGAATGACTCCTATTGAATATATGATTCATAAAAACATTCCACTTCCAAATAAAGCAAAATATCCTTAAATAGATTCAGAGGCAAGTTTACATAGATCTGAAATTATTCATTAAAACAACAATAGTAGTAATTACTCAAATGGTTCAGAAGGAAATAATATTTAAAAAATAATAGAAGAAAAGAATAGAGAAATTGAATTCTTAAAATAAGCAGAAGTTTAAAGTAGAATGTTAACTACTTAATTTTAAGAGATGAATCAGAATCATTAATTAGAGGTTAAGTAATTGTTAGAATAGATATAAAATTATAAATAAAGGAATATTGATTTAAAGAGTCAAATTGAATAGTATATGACAGAAGTCAATAAATCAAATTACAAATATTAAGAATGTTGCAAAGAAAGAGATGAATATATAAAAAATCTTAAAGAATATTAATAAGATTATGATATTATGAAAATGTAATTATAAGGAAAAGATGTTGAAATAATATAATTAAAAGAAAGAATTTAAAATATAGAACATAATCATTAATAAGAATTAAGTTAATATTCATAAACAAATGATCATTGGAAAAGATCATTGATGGATACTTAAATTAGAGAGATTACTTAATAGTTCAATTAAGATAGAATATAATATGATATAAAAATAAAAAATTTAGATAATAAAAATATTGAATTAGAAAATAAATGTGTTTTGTTGGCTTAAGAAATGGAAAGAATGCGAGTAAAAGAATTAGAATAAAATAAAATGATTAATAAAAATTTATAAAATGAAAACAATGAATTAAAAATAAAGATTTAAGAAATGATGTAATTTATAACTAGATATGAGGAATAAATTAATGAAATGGAATATCATTAAGATTAAAATTAAAAAGATAAAATGAGAATTGTTGTATTAAGTTCTGAAATTGAAAGATTAAATAATATTATTTAAGAATAATAATAAAAAAGTTAATTTTATAAATAATAAATTTAGAGTTAAGAACAATATGAGATGTAATGTAAATTATTATAAGAATAATAATTATTAAATAATTAATTAAAACAATAGTTACATTAAGAAATTATGAAAAATCAGAATACATAAAAAGACTTTGAATATTTATAATAAGAATGGACAAATAGAAATTAATAGTTGTAAGATAGATGTGCAATGTTAACAACTGAGCTTGAGAGATTACATTTAATAACAAGAAATAATGAAAATTAGAATAAGAATCATTAATATGAAATTGATTAACTTTAAAAGTAATTAGGAAATCATATATAAATTATTGAGGAGAAATCTAATTAAATATTATAATTAGAAATAGAAATAAGTAATTATTAATAAGAATCTATGTTATTAAATAGTGATAATGATAATCTTAATATGAGAATAACTTAATTAGAAGAAGAAATCTAAGAATTTAAAGATTAAACATCCTAATAATAAAATAGGAGATCTTAGGAATTAAAATAATAAATTGAGTATTATGCAAATGAATTAAATAGAACTACATATAATTATAATTAAGTAAATGCAGATAAAGAGAATATGTATTAAGAATTAGAGAAAATTAATAGAGAATATAAAGATTTGATTTTCACATCTCAATAAAAAGATATTTAAATCAAAGACTTAAATGATTAAATATAATTAATAGAAGATAAACATTAAATTGAAATAAATGAGTTAAAAAAACAAGGAGAATATCTACGAAGATCTGTACTTGATCAATAAATCAGAGATTTAACTTATAAATTCAATAATGATAAATAAATACTCGAAATGTAAATTAGATAATTGTAATAACAAAAATAATAAGTTGATATGTAAAATACATAGTTGTAATAATAACTCTAAGAATTATAATATAAAGTTGATGATCAATTAGAAATATAAAAATAAAAATTATAAACAAGTGAGAAAGAAAGAATCAATTTATTATAAGAAATAAAAGATTATTAAATGGAATTACAAATGATATCTAATGAAAGATTATAAATGAAGGAAGATGTTGTTAAAGAAAGAATGAAAATAGTTATATATGCTACTGAAATTGATAGATTATCGTGTATTATTGATGATTTATAGAATTAAATTAAAAAAGCTGAATAATAAAACAATTTGTAAAATGATTAAATATAATAATTGACATCAACAATCTAATAATATCATAATACAATATGTACATTAGAATAAGAAAAGAAAAATCATTAAAGAGACAATAATTATAAGGAATAGAATTTAGAAAATAAAATGATTGTAATGACAAATGAATTAGAGAGAACAAAAAATAAATTATATGAAGAACAAAGTAAAGTTTATGAATAGGAAATTAAATAGAAATCATTATTATAGGAAATAGAAGAATTATATTAATAAATTGAATAATATTAATCAGAAATTACAATTATGTAAAAGAATGGTTTAGAATTAAGTGATTTAGAAACTAAGTTTTAAGCAGAAAGAATGTCATGGGAAACATAAAAATATTAATTTACCAATTAAATTTAAGATTATGAATAGAAAATACTTTTATTAAGTTAAGAAATAAAGAGATTAACTATTATTGGAGATGAAAGACTTCATGAAATTGAAGAATTAAGATTCAAATTTAGAGATGCTTAATTAACTGAAAACTATGAACAATTAAAAACAGAATATGATTAATTAGAATAATAAGTAATGGAATTAGAATAAAATAATTTAAAATTAAAATCTAATACTTAAACTTTAGAAAAACAGATTTAATTATTAGAATTATCATTATAAGATAAATCAAAGGAAGTTGAAGATATTTATAATTTAATGAATAAACAAAGGAAACAAAGTGAATCCACTAATAAAGAAGCTGAAAATAATAGAAAAACATAATAATTATTATAATAAACTGTCTCAAATTTGGGACAATAAAATTAATAATTAAAAGAACAATTTTAAACTATCACTAATGAAAATCAAAGCTTGTAATATTTATTTATTAATTATAGATTATAATAAATACAATATATGTAGAATAGTCTTAATGAGAGAGATTAAATGATATAGAAGAAGAATAATGAATTGATTGAAAAAATCAAAGAAATTGATACTCTTAAAGTGAAATATGAACAAAAAATGAATAATTCCATTATTCAGTCTACAATTATAAGAGTATTTTATTTTATATCTTTTAGAATTCATCATTAACTAGATAAGTAATTAAAACTGATTAAGAGAATTTTATCAACGATCCTGTAATTAAATCCAAAAATGTTTTTAATTAACATACAAATATAAGACCTCCTAGATAAGTGATGTCCTAAATTAATGCAGATTTAAATAATTAGTAAGAATGATTGAACTAAAAACTTTATTTTAATATAAAATATAATGTCTCAACAAGTTTAAGCATCAATTCAATACTCTTTTCCAAAGGCTCAAAGATTTAGAAGACTACATACTCCTTGTTCAACAGACTATTATGAACCAAATTATTTTCGCAGCACTAGAGCCTCAGGATTCGGATATGGCAATAAGTTTGATTTTACAAAAATGAAATCCTATACTGAAAGTTTCTATGATCCAACTAGTTCCTTTTCTAATAGCAAAGGTGCCTCTTTTGGATTAAGTAGAAACATGGTCAAAAACAGATCCTATTTACAATAAAACAGTGTTCCAGGTCCAGGATCTTATTTTTATAGTCCTAAAAAATCTATTGGTTACTCTATTGGATAGAGAGTAGGAGTATATCATCACACTACTGAAATGCCTGGTCCTGGTGCTTATGATCCAAATATTTATAAGAACAGAAGTATATCTATCAACAAAGGTCCTGATAGATTCTCAACTGAATCCACTTTTTTTCCAGGACCTGGAGAATACAATGCCTAACTTATAAAAACTTAAACTAAGTGCCGATTTGGTAGTGCAAAAAGGAAATGTTTTATAGATGATGCTATAAGAGCAGCTAAAAAAAGTGGAGGTAATATTTTATTCTATGCAACTATATTAGTTCCTGGTCCAGGTAACTATGCAACAATTACATAATTTGTACAATTAGATAAATAAAAGAGTAGACCATCTACTGCAAAACATTGAATTTTAAGATACTTTACATAAACTTCCTTATATATATATGAATTTATTATTATTTGTTACACAGACAGTAAATTCTGAGTTTCCTGTTTATAAAGTTTGAACATAATAAACAAAATTGTTACTTAAAGTTCCTAAATATAAGAGGGTGATCTTCATTATATATATCATAGGAGATGGAGACAAATGAGTTAAGGAACTAAGATATTTATTTGAAATTAAAGATTAACCAAAATAATGTCTAAGTGACACTATTTGTTTTATTTTGAGATTTTTAATATCCTAAATTCTAGTCAATTAGGAACTTATTCTTGTATTAATTTAAAAGAATTCTAATCAAATATATAAGTTATGAATAGAATTCATATTTAATTATTTTCAATAGGTTATTTCACTAGAGAACATCTTTAATTAATGCAACACTCAAAAAACAATTAAAAAAATGATATCAAAATAGATCCATAAAGATAACTATTATTAATAATAATTAATTGATTTATATATTAATATAAATATTGAAATTTAATATAAATAAATGTGTGAGATTATAATGTCTTATATATATATTTCATTAAATAATATATGAATTTAATAATGGTCTTTAGATAAGTTTTGATTGATATCAAAACTCCACCCATATTGATTTCTCTTCTAAATTTTGAGCCAATTGCAAAACGAATATTTTAATGGAAATTATTTGTGCATAGAAATAGAATTTTAACCAAGCTCATATAATATCTAACCTTATTTCTTTAATTTGAATAATTCNCTCTTTTGGATTAAGTAGAAACATGGTCAAAAACAGATCCTATTTACAATAAAACAGTGTTCCAGGTCCAGGATCTTATTTTTATAGTCCTAAAAAATCTATTGGTTACTCTATTGGATAGAGAGTAGGAGTATATCATCACACTACTGAAATGCCTGGTCCTGGTGCTTATGATCCAAATATTTATAAGAACAGAAGTATATCTATCAACAAAGGTCCTGATAGATTCTCAACTGAATCCACTTTTTTTCCAGGACCTGGAGAATACAATGCCTAACTTATAAAAACTTAAACTAAGTGCCGATTTGGTAGTGCAAAAAGGAAATGTTTTATAGATGATGCTATAAGAGCAGCTAAAAAAAGTGGAGGTAATATTTTATTCTATGCAACTATATTAGTTCCTGGTCCAGGTAACTATGCAACAATTACATAATTTGTACAATTAGATAAATAAAAGAGTAGACCATCTACTGCAAAACATTGAATTTTAAGATACTTTACATAAACTTCCTTATATATATATGAATTTATTATTATTTGTTACACAGACAGTAAATTCTGAGTTTCCTGTTTATAAAGTTTGAACATAATAAACAAAATTGTTACTTAAAGTTCCTAAATATAAGAGGGTGATCTTCATTATATATATCATAGGAGATGGAGACAAATGAGTTAAGGAACTAAGATATTTATTTGAAATTAAAGATTAACCAAAATAATGTCTAAGTGACACTATTTGTTTTATTTTGAGATTTTTAATATCCTAAATTCTAGTCAATTAGGAACTTATTCTTGTATTAATTTAAAAGAATTCTAATCAAATATATAAGTTATGAATAGAATTCATATTTAATTATTTTCAATAGGTTATTTCACTAGAGAACATCTTTAATTAATGCAACACTCAAAAAACAATTAAAAAAATGATATCAAAATAGATCCATAAAGATAACTATTATTAATAATAATTAATTGATTTATATATTAATATAAATATTGAAATTTAATATAAATAAATGTGTGAGATTATAATGTCTTATATATATATTTCATTAAATAATATATGAATTTAATAATGGTCTTTAGATAAGTTTTGATTGATATCAAAACTCCACCCATATTGATTTCTCTTCTAAATTTTGAGCCAATTGCAAAACGAATATTTTAATGGAAATTATTTGTGCATAGAAATAGAATTTTAACCAAGCTCATATAATATCTAACCTTATTTCTTTAATTTGAATAATTCTATAATTAGAAATAATAATTTATAAACTTACTTTTAGTAGAGTATAAAAGATATAAATATTCTTCAAAAAGGAAGAATATTTTACTTTATAAACTAATTTTTGATAGCAAAATAATATCATAGCTTATAAATTATTTAAAATCCAATAATAAAAAAAAATAGAAAAGATTGATAATAAAATATAGTTAGTAAAGGATGTACAGAATTTTAGTTAGATCTGTTTTATGATATTTTATGCATTTAGTAACTGGAACATAAAAAAAAGCAAATGGTGCTTAGATATATAGAGAATATTGAGATTAAAATGAAGTAAACAATATATTGTTGAGTGTTTGATGAAATAGGGTTTATAATATATATATATTTAATATCATAAAACAGCAGGGTTCTTATTTAATGGTTATATCAAATCATTTCTTGGTTTAAAATAGTCAATAATGTGATTTATAGCTCCAATTATCATTACACTAATCCATACTACAAAAATATAGGCACAGCACATTGTAAAGAGTTCAATTTCTCTACATTTTGATTTGGTTGAAAAGAAGTGTTGTTTGATTCCGTAGAGCATAGATAAAACATCAAATATAATCACTCCTCCAAAAAATACAAATGTATTAATTGTAATACAAACTGCTCCAAATTTTCTTGTACATGTGTCCAATAAATTGCAGGCACTCAAGAACTGTATTATGAAGATAATCCCATATCTAAAAATTTTAATTGGAGAATTACACAATTAAGTTTCCATATAGGATGAAATGTAGAAAACCTGTTCCTTCAGGATCATTACATTGAAAGTCTTCTGTAACAATTTTATCAGTGCAAATTGAAAAGACAAGAAATATGAAATTATTCAAATGCACTAAAGAATTTATATCTAATCTCTAAGCCATTTGCATTATATTATATTTATATAATCATAGTTATGCATATTTCATCAATTTTTCCTTGTAATAGTAGTATTGATTTTAACTAACGAATAGTTAGTAATCTAACAGTGTTAATAGTTCCTTTTCAAGCGAGTTTAACTCTTAAAGTGTAACTCCCCCAACTCTAGCATAGTAATCATTCTTATAGTAGTCATCATCATTGTATTTAATACTTAAAAGAATGCAAGCTAACAGAAATCTATGGTTATAATGATATATCAACCTATGAACACAATAGCTATTTATAACAACATCCTAGTTCCTCTCTTGCACTTTATCTATATATATCAGTGCCAATATGAAACATTCATTGCTGCAATAAGAGAATGTCTTAATACGTTCGATATATTTATAAATTGTGATTTAGGGTTTTTTAATAGTGTGAAAGACTGTTTAAATTGGACTTTCAATAATGTCTGTTTCTATCACAATTTCATCCAAAACTTTGGCTATTGCATAAATAATATTATCTTTTAGGGATTCCTCCAATCCTCCTTCCATAACCATATTCATTTTTCCCAAAAGATATATATATGTGTATAAATTATATATATTATTTAATATAAAATTATGATATGATATTAAAACTTAAATGACAAATACTTGTTCAAATTAATCATATATTCAATTAATTAGAACTGCCTTATAATATTTTGATTAGCAGTCTTAAAATATACTTAAAATTACAATTATCTATTTAATAATTATAAATACTATTAATTTATCTTAAATTGTATTATTTATTGTATTATAGATATGAGATAGCATCAAGTATTTATTTTTATCACTCTTTACATTTGATTAGATTATCATTTATATCAATATTTACAATCAGAATTTCAGAATAATATTTACAAAGAATAAAAATCATTTAATATTTTAATTTGGGGTTGTCTTTTCTAATTTTACTAATATAATTTCTAAGATTGAAACAATGAAAATTCATGCTATAAATACTCTTAATAAAAGTTAAAGAAATAGTAAATTACCTCTAAAAATTGGTCCTATATTCAAAATATATTAAAAATTTTGAGTTCAGTAAACAGAATACAATTTGAAGAAATAATATTATTTTTATTGTAAATTTTGTGTATAGATGGGTTGTGTATGTACAAAAAGTAAGAATACGAAAAATGAATTGGCTAATGAGTTTATTCCAAGCCTTATTTTCAAATCTGATAAGAAGGTTTCAGAAATAAGTGCAATAAATTGTGCTGATTTAGTATCAAAAGATGTATTTGCTATTAAGATTAAACATTTAAAGAGCTTATCGATATGATGATGTCTATTGATTTTATTTATTTGTTGATATTATACATAAATTTATTTTGATATATACTTTTAGAATTTTAGATATAATATTAGTTTATGCATAAGAAAGTTTGATAAATCAATTGGTTTTTAATTATAACATGCTCTAAAATGGATTTTTGAAATTATAATAGACAGAATGATAATGCAATAAATTATGTTTAATTTCTAAATCTTAATTTTCTAATTCCATTAATTAAAGTTAATCTTTTATTGGCATGATATCATCAATGATTTAGAATGCCTGAAAATTTGAATTTTTATTTGTTTATTATTTTTAAGAATGTTCACTTGAATCCGAATTTAAGAAATCAACTTATATACTTTAATGACTTCCAAAAGAGTGTTACATACTAATCGATTGTTGACTATTAAAACAGGAAGAAGCATTTGAGTCAACATGAAAAGTGATTGTATGAAGATGTCTTGAACTTATTTTTTCAACAGACCTAAAATATTATATATTAAATATACAGTCTTATTTACTAAAAACTATCATATTTATTTTATTTCTAATTATTATTTATTTTATCTTAGCTAGTTTTTGAATTAACCAATTAAGTGTTTGACCAATCAAAAATTATAAATTATTTATGATTAAATTTCAATTAAAAAATGAACTTCAACTTCTAATAATTTGGTATTTATTGATGATTCAATTATGCCAATTAAATCATATAACTAAATTTTTGTTTTGTCATTACTTTAATAATTATTATGGACAGCCTTCACATATTTCTTGTAATGGTATTTCACATTTTAATTATCCAATCTTTTCTAAACGATCACATTCACTTTTCTCATAATTAGACCAAGGTAATTTCTGTTTGAAAAGATATATCAAAACATAACCTAAAGATTCTAAATCATCCCTTCTAGATTAATCTAATCCTTTATGAGCTGTTGCACTAGCATATCTGCTAGTCCCTATAAATGGAATTTTTGTTTAACTTTATTTATTACTTTTTATATAATCTTTTGCAATCCCAAAATCAATTAATTAAATTTAATCTGAATGCCTTTTACCTAAAATATTTTCTGGTTTTAAATCTCTATGTATAATATTCCTAATAATATTCTTATAAAATACTTTTTATGAATATTTTCTAATATCTCTATCATTTATTAAGCTATATTGAAAATACATTCAATTGAGAATTTCTTATGTTTTTTCAAGAAATAAATTAAATCAAATCCAAGCATTTTTGTAATCATAACTTAGAATTCATTATGTCTTCCATGCCAAAGTAACTAAGGCACTTATGGTATACCTCGTAATTTCTTCAATATTTTTACCTAATAATAATGTCTCTTCTAACCTCTCTTTCTAAACTTAAACTATTTGACATTTCTTATTTTTCAACCTTTATTGCTACTTTCATTCCACTCTCAATATTTCTTCCTAAATATACCTTGCCAAAGGAACCTTAAGAAAGAAGTTTCTTAACTTTGTAAATATTCCCTATCAAATCCCCTTATTGCAATTCATTCATTGTCTATGTTTTTAATTAATATTTTTTATATAAAGTTTGATTGATTAAATTAATTTAATAAATACGTTTTGATAATATTATTAAATTATACTTTTTCTGAATGATTTAAATCATTATTTTTTAGTTTTTACTAGCTAACATACTCTTACTATTCTTATCTTGAAAAAATAAATGGCATATAATTATTTTTATTTAAAAATTTTATCATGACTATAAAATTATTTTAAATAGAATTCTCTTTAATCATTGTAGCCATTTTTTTTTATTATAGATTTTATTAGTACATCATTAGTTAATCTCTTTGTTATTCTTTTATATATGTTCTTTATTAGATTCCAAATAAATTTGTATTTATTTAGAAGAATAAAGAGAAATTAAACTAGTTTAATGAGATTTTATCATAATTATTATTTAAATTTATAAAGTTTAATAGTTTACTATACTAAAATCTTTTCTATTCTTTCAGTCACATAAATCTATACTCTCTTAAAATTTTTAAAGTTTTTCTTCAATTTTTCAAATTTAATTTTAGCTTCCATAAGACTGTCTTAATAATAATTATAATATGGATTGCTCAAAATGAAAATTAAAAAAAGTTCAATTTAAATGTTTTAAAGATTTTCCTTTTTTTTTGGGAGTTTTTTTTTTAATCATAATCTCCTCTATCACTTTTATCAATTATATATGTATTTATCAAGTTATTAATATATCAATAAATCATCATTAAATATTGAGAACTAGTTTAGAAAACTGAGACTGTCAATATAATCATAGGTTTGTTTCTTTTTAGTTGTTTATGGAATGACTTCTAACTTAATTATGATATAAATTATTCATGATAAATATTTATTTATTTGAGTAACATTTATTAA
Source organism: Paramecium primaurelia (assembly GCA_905182975.1). Classification (NCBI taxonomy): domain Eukaryota; phylum Ciliophora; class Oligohymenophorea; order Peniculida; family Parameciidae; genus Paramecium; species Paramecium primaurelia. The sequence goes on along the minus strand of CAJJDM010000069.1, from coordinate 74,567 downwards.
ATGAAAAATATAAATAGTAGTTCACTCATACTTGTTTATGAATATAAAGATTAAATGAGTAAGATATGATAAATAATATTATAATTGATATTCAATTTTTCCCTTTGAATTACTCTAGAATATATAATTTTTAGTTTACAATCTTCGCTTTACATTTAGGAACCTGATTGAGATGCCATTTTGGACATTCTTGATGCTACAAAATTAGAAGTTGTATTCTTAAAGTCTTTGTCAATTTTTTGTAATTCTTATAGTTATTTTCCTTCTAATTCTTTTTTAACATTTATATACTTTTATATTAATCTATAATAAATTAAAAATTTTACTTTTCTTCTTCTGCTTTTTTAATTTTTCTTTATTCTTCTTATGCATTTTCTATTCTTTAATTTAATACATTAGTTTCATTATTTTGTTTAATCTTTTATTAAGAGAGGAGATTCTTAATTTTATTATTTCTCATTAATGTCCATTTCTCTTACTCTTCTTTTTATAGCTATGCTATTCTGGATTGTATTTTATGTGCTTCCAAATATCTAAGATAAATTTATATATTTTACTCTTCTTATCTTGCTAATTATTCTTCAGTCTTTTTTAGACTCAATAATTCTGCAGAATCTTTTGGAGTTTATGGAATAGAACCTTCTAAATCTTATAGGAATTATTGCATTTCATCTTCTTATTTTTGTTATAGTTCATTTTTTAATTTCTAAGCATCCTATTCAAATTCTTATATTTTTTCATCCCAAAATGTATTAAAATTTTACATTTCTTCTTAATGTTATCTAGTTAGTTCATATTTCTAAAATATATAATATAAATTAACTTCTTATTCATGTCTATCTCTTATATCTAATTTAGTTTTGGATTCGTATTTAATTTTAAGATCTTTCAATCTTTATTTTGCACAATCAGCTTCCAAATATTTACCTGCTTTCTCACAAGCTTTTTAATGATCATAAAGTATTTTCCTATAATTAAATTGAAATAATTTACATGTACTCTTCAAGATTGTCTGTCTCTGGAGGTAGTGTATTCATTTTTGCAGTAGATGGTCTAACTCCACGATAATTATGCATTTTGGAAGAATAAAAATTTTATTTAATGTTATGATTAAAATAATGAAAATTTATATATTTAAATCAAATAATATTAATAATGTAAAAGTTTAATGGAGTTCGATCATTGGTGAATCTGAGTAAATTCAGAGCAAGCGATCACCATGTAAAAGCTACTCATCACCAACCAAATAGACCAGATTTAATGACTAAAGTCGATATTGATAAATATAGAGTTTTTATTAACATGCATCCAGAAGCAAGAGAGAGATTTTTTGCTACTTACACTTGGTTACCTAAAATCACACCGTATTTCATTATTCAATTACTTAACTAGACTATACAATTCAACTATTGCCAAATACATAGCAACTTCATTCTCAAGTGTCTAAGCTGAAGCTGTTTCTGATGTCTATTTCCCACCTAAAGTAATACATCCATTCAATTTCTATAGCTTCATGAAAATGGCATCAATATATATACATCATATAGATTTGGAAAAGCCTTTAGATATGGCAGATCTTTAGAAATTGTGGGAGGAATCTTCTTCTTAACAACTAAATATCCCATCTATTATGCTTTAGTTGCCCTTTTTGGTTACACAGTTGGATTTAATGTATAAACTAATTATAAATCTTAGGCTTACTTTTATGAACTCACAAGAAGAACAGTTATCAGAATGGATTTATTACCTCATACACATTAAATAGTATGTCAAAAAGTAGGTGCTTTTGGGTAAGTGATCACTAAATTGCATCAAATATCTGATTTAGAACATGTAGATTTTTCAGAACAAGAAACAAAAGGTATACTTTATTCTTTATTATTATTAATTTAGAGAATTACTTTTGGAATCTCCATTATCATAAATTAGATAGAAATTTAATCTTTAAAGATAAATCCACTGGAGAATATCTCACATTTGATAGTGAAGGATGGTGGGATAGATAAGCCTTAGAGCATGAATTGCTTAATTGATTATGATCAATAATATCAAAATTTAAATAAAAAATATTTATATATAACCAAATCTAATAGATTAAATAAAAAATCATTTTCAATAACCCTTAAATAATTATAAATATTTTTTATCTTTTTCAAACATTATTAAACTCTTTCCAGTTGTACTTAAAATAGGACTTTAATAATTTCCTTTTATAGTTTGAATTAATTAAAATAATCCATTATTTTTTTCTTTTATTATAAGTATTTTATTTTTGTTTTTAAAAATTATAAGTTTGTTCTTTTAAAAATATATCATAGGATTATATGAGTAATCATCATCATTTTCAGTTAATGAAATTTCTTACATTTAAGATACCTCATTATTACCTATAATTTATATTATAATAATTTTTGGTTATCCAACTACTTAACAAACTATTTAATTATCATTTATAAAACAAATTCTTTTAATCCACTCATTTTATTTCTTTTCAATAGATTTATTTAATTCCCATTTTTTATTTTTTATTTACCATATTTTTAATGTAAAATCACCAGAAGATGAAGCAAAAAGTGTATTAGATCTATTTATTGATAGATATTAAACATAATTTTTATGATTATCAAGTGTTTAAAAACAAAACCAATATTTTTGATCTTTTTATTACCAAATTTTTATCTTAAAATCAAAACTAGATGATATAATTGTATTTTCATCATTATTTATTTTTATATCACTAATGTAATTTTGATGTCCTTCTAAAGTTTATATACAACACCAACGATCTAAATTCAACTTCCAAATCTTTAATGTTTGATCATCTGAACCAGAAACAAACCAATTTTATTATAAACTAAATTAAATACAAGTGACTTTTTCTAGATGTCCCTTCAATAAATCTATTTTATCAAACGCATAATTATCAAGATTCCAAATAGAAATATTTTTATCTTCAGAAATTGCTATCACTCTATCTTTATAATTAACTCCTATAGATTAACATAATTTATTAATCTAAATCTCATAAGCTAAAAAAAAATCATTTAGATTTTTATTATCAAAATAGGAAAATATATTTTTTATTTCTTTGAATAATTCCTATAGTGATTTAGAAATTTCTATTAAAGAGTTTTATTATCTATTTGTTACTATTTTTTCATGTTCAACTGAAAAATCTATAGATATAAATCGATCTCCTTTACCAATTTTTTCAGCTAATTCTTATAATTATGAAATAGTAGGATTTTATCCCAATTACTCTAATTTTCCTTGTACATTATTCAAAGTCGAGACTATGTTTGATTATAACTATTAAAATTCAGTCTAAGCATACTAAAAAATTTGAATGCATTTATTCTATGCTTCTTGAAGGTGCTTAAATAAAGGTGATAGTTTTTTATTAAACTCTTATTTCTTGGTCTCAATTTAATTATTTTCCTTATCTTTTTGTTAATTCAACCTTTCATAAAAGGATTTCACAAATAAAACATTTTCTTTTTAGTTTCTTTCATCAAAACACTATTAACAAAGAGTTCTTAATCCAATTGGAGTTGATTTTCCTATATCTACCATCACTATTTATTGACCTCCATGCTATTAACAGCTCAATTATAAAATACTTTACATATCTATTAAATTTTATTTGTTATTTTTAAAATCATTTAATGTTTTTATTTAGATTTTATAGATTCAAAGGATAATCTATTTCATTATTTAAAGGTTCTTTCAATTATAATATATTATATATACACATTAATATAAAATCTTAATTTATTATTTAAATTAAATGACTGAAGAGCAGGGCAAATAACGATTTGCGTATACGGCACCAAAATAAATTTTAGAAGAAGCAGCATAAATTGGCGAAGACAATTAAACAAGAAAGTAAAATTTAGACAAAGTTGAAGAAAAGTTCAAGTACAAGCAAAAGAACCGCTAGTTGAGCCCAGAAAGAAAAGATGTGTTCAATGATTAAGGAGGTGAGAATGGGAGAACATATGCAGAAATCATGATCTAATAGGACTTGGAGAATTCCAGATCTGAAATTGAAAATAAAATCAAAAAGACAGAAACATTAAATAAAGAGGAAAAAAAATTAGTCAAATAATAAGTGAAGGTGGAATAAAATGTTTCTTAATAAATAAAATAGGAGAAATCAGAATGGGAATAAGAGAGCAAAGATGTTTCTAAAAAGCCTTAAAAATGGGAAACTCCATCAAGAGGTAATTTTAAATAGTTCATTAATATTTAGATGGTCCATAATCCTCTGCAAGGGCATCCAGATGGGATAATACTAATAAATTATAAGCCACACCAGGTCGAGCAGGAACAGTATTTGGAGAAACACCAACACCAGGACATATGGAAATTGGGGATACTCCTTATAAATATGGAGAAACACCCACTCCTAACCGTTCTTATATTAAAGCTAGATGGGGAGAAAGAACACCATTAGCAGGTCAATCTGGATTTGGAGGAGGTATGACACCTCATACACCAGGAACTGTAACGAGGACACCTATGACTCCAGGATAATTAGGAAATATGACTCCTGATAGAGTATATTAATTCAGATTGGAAAAAGAAATGGAAGAGAGAAATAAATATATGACAGATGAGGAATTAAACAGTATTTTACCAGGTCCAAAAGATGGTTATGAAGTAATGATAAATAAATAAAATAGATATTAAAAGCACCTGAAAATTATAAACCATTGAAATCATCATTAAAGAAATTACTAAATGCAAAAAATAGTATTGAATCTCCTGTTCAATATCAAATACCAGAATCTATTCGTATAGAAGTTTCAGCTACTCCATCTCATCCTACTATAGGTCAATTACCAGCAATTAAACCAGAAGAATATAATTTATTCTCAGCTTTATTACAACCAATTAATGAAGATGAATTGACTCCAGAATAAGCAAAAGAAAGAAAAATTATGGCTCTACTTTTGAAAATAAAGAATGGAACACCTTAAATGAGAAAATCTGCATTAAGACAAATCACTTAAAGTGCAAGAGAATTTGGACCTGCTCCATTATTCAATTAGATCTTACCATTATTAATGTCTCCCACATTAGAAGATTAAGAGAGACATTTATTGGTAAAAGTAATAGATAGAGTTCTATTTAAATTGGATGATTTGGTTAGGCCATATGTACATAAGATATTAGTTGTTATTTAACCATTGTTAATTCATGAAGATTACTATGCTAGAGTAGAAGCAAGAGAAATCATATCCAATTTAGCTAAAGCAGCTGGTTTAGCAACTATGATTACTACAATGAGACCAGATATTGATCATAATGATGATTATGTTCGAAATACAACTGCCAGAGCATTTGCTATTGTGGCTTCAGCTTTGGGTATACCAGCATTATTACCATTTTTAAAGGCTGTTTGCTAGAGTAGAAAAAGCTGGTAGGCAAGACATACTGGTATTAAAATAGTACAATAAATCAGTATTTTTATGGGTTGTGCTATTTTGCCTCATCTGAAATCACTAGTTGAAATTATATAACATGGATTAAAAGATGAATAATAAAAAGTAAAATCTATTACAGCTTTAGCATTAGCTGCTTTGGCAGAAGCCTCCTTTCCATATGGTATTGAAGCATTTGATAATGTGCTTATTCCTTTATGGGAGGGCATTAAAACTCATAAGGGTAAAGGATTAGCAGCATTTTTAAAAGCAATAGGATTCATTATTCCATTAATGGATGTAGAACATGCAACAGAGTATGTTAAAGCAATTGTTCCTATATTGAAAAACTAATTTGAAATATAGGAAGAAGAAATGAAAAAGATTGTATTAATGGTAATAAAATAATGCATATAATGTGCAGGTATAGAGGCTGTTTATGTAAGAGATCAAATAATGCCTGAATTTTTCAAATATTATTGGAGTAAAAGAACAGCCACAGACAGAAGAAATTATAGATAAATGGTTGAAACTACATGTGAAATAGCTGCTAAAGTAGGAGCAGCAGAAATTTTAGAAAAAATAGTAGGTGATTTAAAAGATGAAAATGAATCATTTAGAAAAATGGTTGTAGAAACAATAGAAAAATTCATAAATTAATTAGGAGTATCAGATATAGATTAAAAATTGGAAAATAGATTAATGGATGGTGTATTATGGGCATTTAATGAATAATAAAGTGAAGATACATAAACAATGCTTAGTGGATTTGGATCTATTATTAATGCATTTGGCAGTAGATCTAAACCTTATTTCAGTTAATTAGGTGGTGTTTTATAATGGAGATTATCTAATAAATCACCAAGAGTTAGATAATAAGCATCTGATTTGATTGGTAAAATAGCAGTATGCATGAAAAATTGTTAAGAAGAAGCAAGATTAGGAAGATTAGGCTAATTATTATTTGAATGTCTAGGTGAGGAATATCCAGAAGTTTTGGGATCTATTTTAGGTGGATTAAAGGCAATAGTCAATGTAATAGGAATGAATAAGATGTCACCTCCTATTAAAGATTTATTACCAAGATTAACACCCATCTTAAAGAATAGACATGAAAAGGTTTAAGAAAATTGCATTGATTTAGTTGGTAGAATTGCAGATAGAGGACCAGAACATGTTTCTCCTAAAGAATGGATTAGAATATGTTTTGATTTGTTGGATTTATTGAAGGCTCATAAAAAAGGAATAAGAAGAGCAACTATAAATACATTTGGTTATATTGCCAAAGCTATAGGACCATAAGATGTCTTATCTACTCTTTTAAATAATCTTAAAGTTTAAGAAAGATAACTTCGTGTTTGTACAACTGTAGCAATTGCAATTGTGGCAGAAACATGTGGTCCTTTTACTGTTTTACCTGCTTTAATGAATGAATATAGAGTTAGAGAATTAAATGTTTAAAATGGTGTTTTAAAATCATTATCATTTATGTTTGAATATATAGGTCCAACAGCATATTCTTATATTAATTCAGTTATTCCATTATTAATTGATGCCTTGACTGATAGGGATCTTGTTCATAGATAAACTGCCTCATCAGCTGTTAAACATTTAGCTCTTGGTGTATAATGCTTAGGATGTGAAGAATAACTTATGCATTTATTAAATCATGTTTGGCCAAATATTTTTGAAACATCACCTCATGTTATTAATGCTGTTATGGAAGCAATAGAAGGGATGAGAGTCAGTCTTGGACCAGGAAATATTTTACTCTATGCATTATAAGGCCTTTATCATCCTGCAAGAAGAGTAATATTATATAATTAATTATTAGGTAAGATTGATTTATTGGAGAATTTATAATATGATATATGTTGGCAGTTCTGATGCTTGTGTTGCATTTTATCCAACCTTTCCCAATGATCAGTATAATTCTTATGATAAATACGAATTAAATCTAACATTATGAGTGTTGAAAATATTTGAAATAATATATATAAATTATCATAACATATTATACTATATGTTTTATCTTATAAAAATTATGAACTAATCATTATGGCTTATAATAGATGATAAAATCAAAATATTTAACTATACATTTATAGAAAAAAAAACATAATTAGAACTTTAATATTTATAATAAATTATTGAACCTATTATAGATTGAACTTTATATATATATATAAATTATAGTAAATTAGAGATTTAAAACAAAATTTTGATCATAATTTAATTAAAATAAACATTTATATAGTCATATATATTTATTGAATATTTCTGGAAGTGATTAATTCATTATTGTAAAATAAGAATAAAATTTAATTAATCCATATACTTTAATTAGATAAATAACAATATTTATATTCGAAAATATTATTGAAATTGAAGTAATGGATTCGTTTTTTCATAAAGATTGAATTATTAAGATAATAGTATTTCAATTGAATTATATTAAAAATGAAAATAAATACAATTAAAAAAAAAATAGTTTGAATTTTTATTGATTAACCATCTTATATTATTTAATTTTCTCAATAAATAATTTATATAAATAATTACATTATAATTATTTAGTGATGAAAACTAAGGAGTAATTATTTATAATCTTAATCATATGTCACTGAACATTTTAAACAAGAGGACAAAAGCAATTAAATTTCAATATTCAAATTCTATATCAAATGAGTTTCTGAATAATCAAAGTTTTATATTATTATTGTATAATTTTAATAAATATTGAAATTTCTTTAGTATTTTATTAAAGAAATTTCATATTAAACAACGTCTATAAAGTCAAATAGTCTATCATTTTATTTTTATTGTGCTTATCCCACGTTAATTATATATAATTAATAACATATTTGTTTTTAAATACTGAACCAAGTACATGGAATAATTATAAATTCTTTACAACAAAGAAATTTAATAATTGGAAAAATAATCATGAAAGATGGGAGTAAAAAGACTTATCTATGGTTAGATTTTTGATTGTTTATTTCTCTTAAATTGTAGATAATTTAATTTTAGTAAACATCTTTAGGTCTGCCTTAATAATGTTAAAAAGTTTCCTTGAAATTCTAGAGATTCTAGGTAAGGATGGTATCAACAATAATAGTATGTTATTAGCTAATAGGGATAGTAACAAAGCTATTTAAGTTGGAAATTATGGAAAAAATAATAAAGAAAAGGGGCACAGTACTATTGAAGGTATTAAAAACTGATGAAAATATTTATTGGAAGAATTGAGCAAAATTTGTTGGATTTACAAATATTTGAGGGACTAGTTTATTTTTTAAGATAGACAGTATAATATTGTAGGGGTTTGATATTTCTCAAGTAAGAAATTTTATAATTTGATAATGTAATTTTCTTCATTAGCATTTGAAAAAAATGGAAAATAAAAATGTTATTGTTCAAAGAAATTTGAAAAATCTTATGCATTAATAATAAACTCAGACTATAATTAAGATAAAAATAGAACAATGTTAATAAATATATATATATACACAATCAATTAAAAAATTGATTTAAATTATCTTATTGAAGTTGACCAATATTTATAAACCAATTAATCTTAACAAATCTTGATTATATTTAATTTTATGATTTAAATAAAAGAACATCTACCCAAGGAATGGTTTGATTTTATCGAATAAATCAAGATTTTGAATCCAATTGATGAAGAAACAGTTAAATAATTTGTAAAAGTTCGAGTCAGCCAATTTCCATCTGACTAATAAATGAAATAATACTATGAAGAAGTTTTTTCAAAGTATTTGCATCTTCCTACTATATTTAGATCGACTAATGATTCTAATAGAAAGAAATGGCATCAACAAGACAAGATTCTTCTTATTTGGTGTATGACAAAATACTTAATGTCTTAAAATAGATCTGACCTAATTCCTGTAATAGTTTTTATTTATTGTTAGAATGATAGAGATTGGGAATATATATCAAAAATACTGTGTGTAGATAAGTAATTGATTGAATTAAAATGGATATCCTTACTTCATTCCAATCTAAAAATCTCTCCTTGGACTAAAGAAGAAGATTAGATTTTGACAGATATTGCAAGGTAAGATTTTTATATATTTTAGTTAATACTATTCAAAAAATAATTGGACAGAACTAACCATAATGTTTAATTAATTGTCTTAGACATAGAGATATCCTAAATAAATAAGAGAGAGATGGAACAATGTACTTAATCCAAACATCTCCAGATCAACTTGGACTAAGGAAGAAAAAATTAAACTCATTTAACTAATTTTAGATTATGGTAAAAAATGGTCTAAAATACAGAATTAAATGAATGGTAGAAGTGAAAATTAAATCAAAAATCAATATAATGGAATTATTAGAAATTTAAAACGATTTAATGTAATTTTCTATATTTATATTTCAGGTTTAAGAAACTGAAGAGAGATCCTTACTCAAAGCTATAGTAGAGAATCCAGATTAAAAATTAAGTTTGACAGTTACATAATTTATGTCTGACTTCTTGGCTAAGAAAGAAGCTTAAAAAAGAATTGATACTCCATTATTAAATACTAAGATGGAAGTTTCCAATTTGAAAAAACCTAAAGTAGAACTACTATCTCTTGATAATGGAATAAGTGCTACAAGTAACATAATCTATTGATTTTTAGATGTATCCTAAATTGAAAAAATAAAAATAACTCAGGATACTTAAAACTAGATTGCTTAAACAACAAACTTATTTCAACAGTAAAATAACCATTTCTCTGTACCTTAAATTTAACCATAATAAATTTATTATGGAAACTAATATTGTATGCCTAGTTTCCCTAATACATATATGAATTATGCTCCAACTAATTAGATATATCCAAATTATCATTAATTTCCTATTAACTTAGGATTTTAACAATAATTACAAATTTATCCAGGATACTTCTGATTTGTTGATGCATAAGTGAGCAAAATATTGATATATATATTGAATAATATATTATTATTAAATTTGATATTCAACAAAACTCACATAAAATGCAACTAAGATCAGTAAAATTTGCATTGTAAAAAATGTAAATAAATTCAAATCACTTAAAAAGTAACAAAAGGAAATGTTTATAAAATAATTTAAATACAATTTCGAGAATCATTATAATAATTAAAATTATAAACTGTTGACTTATTTTAATTAAATAAAAATTATTTATTTACATTTTATATTTCGACAAAAAATTTTATTATAATATATTACCATTCAAAATATTAATACAAAAAAATAATATAAGAAAAATTATAAAGTGCATATTAATTTAATGATTGAAAATTACATCAAATGATAATTTTTTATAGCTTTTAAAATGAAACTTATTTAAAATTAGTATAATTTTATAAAAATTAAATTATTTAACAGTTTTTAATAATTTATTTTAAATTAGAACTGATAATTATATAAATTACTCTTAAATTATTTCTATACCTTTATGAGGACCATTAAAGGATGAAATTTAATATAATATATATATTAGAATAAAAATTAAATTATCTATTAAAGAGATATATATAGAATAAACATAAAAATATAATCAAATAGAATGATGATTAAAATAATTGAACAGATCTTAAATGATTTAGTAAGCAAATGGTTTGATTCTGTTAATATTAGAATTTAATTGTTCTTGTGTAATATTAGCTAAGTTTGCAATTAACTTGATATTGATCCCACCTTATTTTAGATATATGATATCAGTGGCTATTTTTACTACGATAGCATTTTAAACAGGTTTAGGTAATTTTTAAATGAGAGGCTACATTTACCTTTAGAGAGTAAGACAAACAGTAGTTGCTTTTGAATCTATTTTGAGTTTTTGACATAGAGTAGTAATCAAAGTTGAATGTTGTTATTAAATACATTTAGCCAAGTAATGTAGTTTTTCATCAGTTTATGGTAATTTATATTGTAACTCTTTCATAGCATAATAGACTATGGCTTATGCATGCATATATGAATTGGGAATTGATAAAACATTAAAGATGGAGATTGATTTTTTTTCTACTTCTGCATCGAGATTCATTTTGAAAACAATGTCGGAAATCAATTCATACATATCTTAATTTCTTTTTGGAGTATTGCATTCTTCATGAAATTTGGGAACAGGAGGTCTTTTGTGCATGTTTATTTAATTAATTGACTTATATTTGGTTTTGAAAATCAGTTTATTTGAGTCTATTAGTATAAATAAATTTGAATTGATTAATTAATATAATATATTTGATATGATGTCATAAGAATACATTCCAAACAATAACAACACCATCTTATGCACCTGAAATAACTTATTTTCCATCTGGAGCAAATTATACAGTATTGACTGGTCCAGAATGTCCAAATCCTTCTGATATTTATTATCCAGTTTATAAATCCCATAATTTAACTGAACAATTAGATCCTCCTGTAACAGCATATTTAAAATTAGGTGAAAGACAAATTGAATAACATTCATCACCTAAAATTATAATAAAATCTAACCTTTTTTTGGATTTCCACTTGTTTCAAATTATCTTTATACTTCACTTTAATTAAGATCCCAAAGTGATATTTTTCTATCTTAACCAGTACTAAAAACAACTGTTGTATTAGGAACAGTATCAAAAGAATTAATACCACCCATTCTTTATATATGAGCACTAATTCTTTTTTCAGATTTCAAATCCCATTATAATAAGGCTCTATCACGGGATGAAGTAAGTAATTATGTTTCATTAGCAATCAATTTAACTTTAGTAACTTTATGAGTATGTTCTTTTAAATGTGATACCATTTCTCTAGTTCTCATTTCCCAAACTCTAACATCCCCTTCTCCTCCACCACTACAAAAGAATTTCAAATTATTAGATATACAAAGTGTAGTTACTCCTGTTTTATGAGCATTATCAATCTACCAAATTTATTAACCATTATCAGATCTAAACATTCTAATCTTACCATCAGCCCATCCACTTAATAATACTTCATCTCTATAAACTAAACTTAATGGAACAACATTCACATTAGCTTAACATTTAGCAATTACAAAATATTCACTAATATCCCAAAGTCTAATAGTTCCATCTTCTGATGCTGAAGCAAATCTATCAGAAACTCCTGGAGGATAACTCATATCTAATATTGATCCAGTATGATTTTCACTATGTAATCCTTTCTAAAAACTGTTTGTATTGAATCTAAAAATCAAACCTCTATCTGTTGATATCAAACTTTCTAAACCATCTACTCTAACTGTAATTGAATTAACTGCTCCCCCTAAATCAGTTTTGTGTAATTAATTTATCTAATTTAAAATAATAATATACTTTATTATCTTCTGTTATTTAATACATTGCTAAAGTACCATTACCTGCTCCAACTATAAATCTTGTAAAATCTACAAATCTTATTGACATTACTCCTAATGCAGCAACTACAATTTAATGACTAAAAAATCTATTTGATTAATATATTTAATTTAATTACTTATTTTTCATCTAAAAANAATACATTCCAAACAATAACAACACCATCTTATGCACCTGAAATAACTTATTTTCCATCTGGAGCAAATTATACAGTATTGACTGGTCCAGAATGTCCAAATCCTTCTGATATTTATTATCCAGTTTATAAATCCCATAATTTAACAGAACAATTAGATCCTCCTGTAACAGCATATTTAAAATTAGGTGAAAGACAAATTGAATAACATTCATCACCTAAAATTATAATAAAATCTAACCTTTTTTTGGATTTCCACTTGTTTCAAATTATCTTTATACTTCACTTTAATTAAGATCCCAAAGTGATATTTTTCTATCTTAACCAGTACTAAAAACAACTGTTGTATTAGGAACAGTATCAAAAGAATTAATACCACCCATTCTTTATATATGAGCACTAATTCTTTTTTCAGATTTCAAATCCCATTATAATAAGGCTCTATCACGAGATGAAGTAAGTAATTATGTTTCATTAGCAATCAATTTAACTTTAGTAACTTTATGAGTATGTTCTTTTAAATGTGATACCATTTCTCTAGTTCTCATTTCCCAAACTCTAACATCTCCTTCTCCTCCACCACTACAAAAGAATTTCAAATTATTTGATATACAAAGTGTAGTCACTCCTGTTTTATGAGCATTATCAATCTACCAAATTTATTAACCATTATCAGATCTAAACATTCTAATCTTACCATCAGCCCATCCACTTAATAATACTTCATCTCTATAAACTAAACTTAATGGAACAACATTCACATTAGCTTAACATTTAGCAATTACAAAATATTCACTAATATCCCAAAGTCTAATAGTTCCATCTTCTGATGCTGAAGCAAATCTATCAGAAACTCCTGGAGGATAACTCATATCTAATATTGATCCAGTATGATTTTCACTATGTAATCCTTTCTAAAAACTGTTTGTATTGAATCTAAAAATCAAACCTCTATCTGTTGATATCAAACTTTCTAAACCATCTACTCTAACTGTAATTGAATTAACTGCTCCCCCTAAATCAGTTTTGTGTAATTAATTTATCTAATTTAAAATAATAATATACTTTATTATCTTCTGTTATTTAATACATTGCTAAAGTACCATTACCTGCTCCAACTATAAATCTTGTAAAATCTACAAATCTTATTGACATTACTCCTAATGCAGCAACTACAATTTAATGACTAAAAAATCTATTTGATTAATATATTTAATTTAATTACTTATTTTTCATCTAAAAAACACAAAAATCTCCTGATGTTGTTCCTAATAAAAGATATTCTTCTCTATTTTTTGAAAATTCCATACAAATATAATCTCTTACTAAATTACCTGTATTAATTATTTCTTTCTCAAATACTCCTAATTTTGCATCCAATTTCCATAAACATATTTATTTATTTCCAGATGTTGCAAATTAATATTTTGGTGTATCTCTACCTTTTATATCTTTAGCAAATCCACCCCATCTTGCTATAGTTGTTGGTTCAGGTGTATGATTTACTGATCCTACAATATATCCTGTTTAACAATCCCAAATGAATATTCTTTTATCCATTGGATTACCTGATGAAAAAAGTAATCTATCATCATGACTAAAATCAACACATACTACTTCATAATCATGTTCTGATAATCTATATTTTTGAATTTTTCTATGATAATCCCATATAATAACATCAGAATTATCTCCCTTCTATCCTGATGCAACTAATTCACCTCTATTTGAAACTGCTAAACATGTGATTTAATCATCATGTCCTTATAAAAATGATTATTTATGAGCATCTCTTAAATCAGTTATTATTAAAGATGCTCCAGCTATACAAATGAATTCCACTCCATTTGGATGCAATATTACACTTCGAGGTATCTTATATTTATATTCAATTTTACTCTTCCACTATATCCTATTGCATGTTCCATCTCAAGAATATCTGCAGAAGGTTGTTTCATTTTTTTATATATAATATATTAAATATCATTCTCATTCAATATTCAATTAATTCATATAACTTATCCCATGCCTAACTTTTACATTTTGCATAAATGTGTAATTGGACAATCTCATAAAATTTATCTCCTTTTATATTTACTATAGAACCTTCCTTTTAATCAAAAGGTAAATATAAGAATATCCCTTAACCTGTTTTCTTTTAATCCTAATGAGGAATCTTAATCAAATCAAAGTTAAGTGGATTTCCCATATTTTTTTAATACCTATTAGTCATATTAATTAATACCATTTATAAAATTGATACCTTGATCTACTTTATACAAATTCTGGATTAAATAATTATTGTACATTAATCTAATTAAATAAGTATCTAATCCAATCAAGAACTACTGATAATACAAATTCACTATCAATATATATTGCTCCAATCAAAGCCAAAAATGCATTCCTTAACATAATAGAATTTTAATTATGAGGTAGAGAACTAACATGGAAAGTAATAGATTAATCTTTGCTCTTTTCATTTAGATCTACAAAATCTTATAATTATTTCTAGAAACTGTTATTTAAATATTAATGAATTCTTAATTTTATAGCAGCATAAGACAAAAATGAAATCCCTTTAAGAATTTTATTTAAAGTCATAAAAGATAAAGTGTCTATTATCTACAATATAAATACCTAAATTCTATTCAATTAATATCTTTGATAATGCATAATCCCATAATGATTTACCAAGAATTGCTAATTAAGAGTTCTAATAGCTACTTTAAGCTATACTATTCATAAAATCAATTTATTTAATCTACTCTTATAATTCTTATTCAGACATTTATCCTTAAAACTCATCTTTTGTTGAGAACTTCTACATATACTATTACTGAATTTCATTATTTATAATCATCTTAAAACTAACATCAGTTAATGCTTAAAATAATAATTCAAAGCTATTAAATTAATATTTTATTATTTCTTCAAATTTACTATAAATACATTTTAACTATCCAAATTTTTAATTATTCCAAATCTATTGAGGATTTAAAAATTTCAAATCTTTTTATGAACCTTTTTATTTTTCTAATTTTTTTGTTAAATTAAGAATTCTGATCCAATTAAAACCTTAGATTTATTAATAATCTTCTTTTTCAATCATTGATAAGGATTACTCTAAAAATTATTTAAAATCTATGTTTGAAATCTTTACTGTATTTTATAACTATTTCATATCTCTTTAGTTATTAGAAGATTCTAAAAAATCTACATTTTATTATTATTATAATAATAAATCATAATTACTATCTAATCTTTCAATTCCAATTAAAGTCTTTGATATATCGATTATATCATAATTATGTAAAAATAAAAACAAATATGACTCCATTAAACAATTTCTAATGTATGTACTACTATTAAAGTGTTTAATAGTTTGTTCTAAAATTTTAAAATCTAATGTAGGATAATTTAATAATAATTAAATTGTTATTAAAAATTTATAATAAGATTAACCTAAAATTAGATTTTCTGATTTATATGTAGATACATTTAATGAATTTAATATTATTTAATCTAATTTATCTTACAATAATCCATTATTATTTATTATTTTTTCTACTTGTTAAATCCTTTAAATGCGTTTATGTTCTTAATTTTATCCTTTTAAATTTAATATAATAGGAGTTATTTAATTGTAAAATTGATTTAAATTGTTTAATATATAATTTGGAGTGATATCGAATTAAATTGTATCTTCTAAATCTTGTTTAATTTTTAATTTTGGTTCAATAATTTATTTAAATTAATTTGATTTTAATACCAACAGAAATTAATTAATAATGAAATTTATCTTATTATTTTTACCTTTATTTTAATCATTTAATATAATTAATCCTTTTTCTACATTTTTACTCTTTATTTTGAATAACAATTCTATAATAATATAATATTTTATTACCTGAACCTACTCTACCAAAAAGGTTTTCACTCATTTATATTAAATCCTCTTCAAATATAATTGATTCTATATATTTTTAATAATATTCATAATAATTTTCTTTGGATATTGTTTGTTCTTCACCTAAATTAATATCAAGCATTTTTAATAACATCTCACATTATTTTAATTTTTCTTTAAATTATTAAGGGTATAGTAATTAGATATTTTAATTTTAAAATTTGCATTCCTATTTAATAAAATTGATTTCTTGCTTCTAAATAACAAGCAATTACTTTTAATATGTGTGAAAGTATTTCTCTTCTTTAACCATCCCTTTTAAAATAGATATATATTTTTATCTAATAGTTATACAATATTTGGAATGGATATTTAATTACTCTTATGTCTACAAAATTAATAAACATCTTTACCATTATAATCGAAGGATCTACCTAATCTGCTCCAATGTTTTATCCTATGTGATTCTATATATATGAATTAAGATGACAGTCAAAATAACCTTTTTAATATAACTAAATGGCAGCTTAAAAAGCAACAGAAGCTTTTGCTTCTTTAATGCCTTAAGTTTTACTGCCATAAAAAATAATATTCTAAACTTAATTAGGAAGTAGTAAAAAGGCAATATATTAATCACTTTGTTTTTGATTACCATATTTTAATTAATAAATAGCATATTTTGAGACAGTTTTACCTTTTTTTTCTAAATAAATTTACTGATTAAAATGTTCAATCAAATTACAAGCCCAATTTGTGTTTAATAAGGCTCCACTTTTTTGTATATTATAACACTCATAATACATATTTTGGATGGCCTTGCTTTCTTTATATCAATTAATAAATACATAAATTATCAATTGCCTTTTGTAAAATAAGTTCTCTTTAAGGAATTGTAAATTCATTTATAATTTTTTCAACTTTTTGAGGATTATAGAAGTTGTTTTAACTATTGGATTAAGATTTATATTTTAAATCTGTATTATCGACCTTCAATATTGTGATTAGTAATATTTTATCTTTCATTTAACAATTTAGTTAATTATAAATGGAATGAGGTATAGGATTAAAACAAATTAATTAGTGAAAACTTAATGCAAAGTTAACATCTATTTAAGTTGTTATAACAATCTAACATTCATTCAATTCATTCTCTTATACAGATTGATAAATTAATTAATCTAAATTAAAAAACTAATTTAACTAAATCAATTAATTTTTTAATTCGAAAAATGAGAACTAAAGTTAATCTCTTTAAAGTTCCTAATAGATTTCTAAATAAATATTAGTTAAATCAGTTTAAGCTCTTTTTATATCTAATTCATCTCTAATTTTCTAAACAATTCCAATTTTTAAATCTATATTTATATAAATCAACAATACCTTATGATATAACTTTAGAGTAAGATTACAATGATTTTAAGAGAAAATATGCCAAGGATTATTTTTTTACATAAATAAGAATACGATTATTAGGAATTTTAGAATTTTTATAAGTCTAAATGAGAAGGTCTTAAAGTAGTTTAAATTTAGGGGATAATGAATTTTATTTTTAATTTTATTTAGAATTTACCAGAAATTTTTCCAAAACAAGTAAAAATTCATGATAAATAGGATCAACTTATTTAGAATTTATATATTCTTTAAATTTTTCAATTATGAATTGGAGTATCAAACCTAAAAAGTAATTAATTATTAATACAAAATGGTTATTAACCAATTTCAAAATACGAGGTTAAAGTATGTTTTAGCAATAATTATTCAAAATAATAAACAATTATTTTAAATGAAAAATGGTTTGGATATTTAGATTTAAATTTAGATAGAATTAATTTAAATTAATTTAACTCTTCAAAAAAGTTATTCTTATTTAGTTTATCAATTAGATAACTATTAAGATTTCTATTTTATATATTACTATCAAGCATATTATGAAATTTATATTCATTAATATAAGATTTGTAAGTAGAGATTATTATTTTTTTTTCATTTATCCGTTATTTAATAGCCTCAATATTAATATTTAAAAAACGGGCATCCATATTAGCACATAATTATACAAGTTCTTTTAGTATTTATTCGTCAGCTATAAATTTATTATTTGCATACATAGAATTATATACACCAACAATAATGGGTACCTAAATTTATTATTTTAAAGGAAAATAAAACTCTTTAAAGAGATGGTTATAAGGATTTTCAAAAATAGTGATTTGACAATCATCCAAATAAATGAAACTAAAATCTGTAAAATTCCAATATCCTCTTCTTAAAGAATTCACAAAAATTTCACTTGTCATAACATAAATATGGTTTTCTTGTAACATTATTTACCAAATTAAGTTATTCCACAAATCTGTACATTTATTAGGGTGTATAATTTTTAAAGTATCACAATAATCTTATGCCCTAATTAAAATATTTTAATCATCTATAAATGTTTCAACTAATCTAAGTAACATAGTTTTTATATATTTTCCTAAGTTTTCAACTTTCTGAATTGTAGTGGACAAAACTACTACTTTTTTGTTTGGATTTTTATACAATTATTACCACATTAACATAATAGCTACTTAAGTTTTATAATTTTCTTAATGTAATATACAGTTTCTATTAAGAGCTTTTAAATATAATTCATAAGTAATTTCTTTAAATTCTAGATCATCCAATTAATCATCAAAATAATCGTCTTCATTGTTATTAGTTTAAACTCCTAAAATTTCCTCATTATTAGATATCTAAGCTAGCATTGAATTAACCAACTCTTTGATTTAATTATTTGGCTATTCTTGTTGAAATTGATTTGCCTCAGATATGGAAAGATCAAATATGTTTTGAAATGGATAGTTCATTTAAGTATTTAATTATTGATTAAAGTCTTGTTTATCAGATGTTTAAAATTAACTATTAGATTGCTGAATAGGAGTTTAATCAGAAATAAATGTTTAGTTTTAGAATTGTTGCATTTATTTTTAATTAATTATCAAATTATCAAAACCAATACAAATTCAATTTTACTTTAAAGATGAATAGAATAGTCGATTTTATTTTGTTGTTTCTATGACTCTTCTCAGATTTGCTTATATTAAAATAAAATATCTCAATCTTATAATTATAATTAAAAATGGATGAATTTCAGACCTTCTTTTAAAGTTTAGGTGATAAACAAACAATTCCTATTTCTGATGATTATAAAAAATAATTCAAGATAAGAGGAGAGTTCATATACCCACATAGCAAGAAGTTTGATCAAATTTGTTAAAGGTTTTTCTATAATTTTCAAGTTAGTTTTTTGTAAGATGAAAAATTACGTAGCAAAAGAAAATGGGATAATTCCTTTAAACTATTTTTAATATGGTTTCTTGTTAAATATTTTGAGAATTAAAATCAAAATACTATACGACCTGTAAATAATTTGAAATAATATATTTTTAGGAGGAGAATGATTGGATTAATTTTGAAAACATATTGAAAATAGATAAGCATACTTTATAATAAAGATGGATTACTTTAATAAATCCTTAAATGAAATCTACTAATTGGACTTAAGAAGAAGATGATTTTATAAGGAATTAAATGAAGTAAGTTAGGATTACTTATTGTATTATATAGTTAAAAAAATAAACATATTTGGACATAAATTGCAGTGTCTCTTTATGAAAGGAATTTATAGGGGAATATTCGAACACCAAAATAAATTAGAGAAAGATGGATGAATTATTTAAATCCTGAATTAAATAAGTAATTTACTATACTTATTATTATAGAGAACAATGGTTGCTCAAAGAAGATTTGATTATTTTAAATAATGTTGTGAAAAATGGAAAGAAATGGTCGTAAATTTCATAGTAATTAAATGGAAGAACTGAGAATTAAGTCAAAAATAGGTAATTTAATAATGATAATATTACATAAGATATAAATCATTAATACATAAAATATGCAAGGATGATGAATGTGATGAAATAGAGATGATAAAATAGTATATAAGAAAAAAGTATATTACATATTTAATAAGTAGTTCTGTACATATGGATTCAAATAAATAAGGTATTATTGGTAAAAGGGGAAGACATAAGAAAGGAATGAGAAATAAAGAATAAAAAGCAGAAACTAAAAAATAAAAAAACATACCAAAAATAATAAAATAAGAAGAACAATAATCCCAGTAATCTATTGTTTAATAAGCACAATAATAAATATATGCATAATCTTAATAAATATAATTGTAATAATAATTATAATAAACTTAATAATTATAATAATTGTAGTAATTATAATAATAAATGAATTTTAATCAAGAAGAAATGAAATTAGCATTAAATTTACAATCAAATTTTAATTAAGATGATATGAAAAATACAACTCCTTTGATGATGTTATAATGTTTAACTTCTCCAGGATATCAATATTTTGAGAATCAATATTTAAGACAATTATCTCCAGGTATGATTGAAGAAGGAGATTGTCTATAAAATTCATCCTTATAGTTGTCTAAAATTGCTAATGTATATAAGGTTAATTCTACATCTCCCTTCTTATTTGGATCAATGGTACCTTCTCCATTTTGGAATAATGATCAATTTGTTTAGTAGAATGAAGAACCTTTAGGAATAACAAATAATTAAGCATATGCTCAATAAATTTCCACAACTCCTTATTTGAATCTCAATTATTTTAGATAATAATAGATGAATGGTTTTTCTAAATAGAAGGAATTAGATTTACTATAAGAAAATCCTATATAACAATTCAATAAAAGAAGAAATATTAATTAATAATGAAATGATAATAATAATATATATATTTATATTAAATTAATAATGATAAAGAACAATAATAATTTAGATGCTCTAAATGTAAGAGATAATCCTTAATGTAGGGTTTGAAATATGAATTGTAAATAATTGAGGATCAAAAGACCTAGGAGTTGAAAGATCTGAAATTATTTTTTAAAACTTTATAATAGAAAGTTTGGGATTTAAAGAGAAGAAGTAAATATCTAATATATCAATTAGATTACAATTAAAAAATATGTTTCATTGATCCTCTCCTTAGGGACTCATTATTATCAATGCAGCATTTAATTGGGCTCAAAGCAGAAGCAATTAGATAATTGGAGGATGAAAAATACAATCAATAGGTTGATCGAGAGAAATTGGGTATTGTAAATATACATAGAATAGTTGTATTACATAAGTATTAAGAAAGTGGTGTTGAAGTACATCATGCTTACACTAAATACATCCAATCTGAAAATCTAAAAGGCTTAAGAGATTTGCCCCACTCATATAAATTGTTGGAATTAGACCTTGAAATTGAAGTTGAGAGAAAACGCCAATTAAAATTATAGTTGGAGTCTCAGAAGAAATAAACCGAGGAACTGTTATAGGAGACTCGCAAAAAACTTGAAGTTGAATTAAAATTTTCTACATATATCAGGAAGCTACATCTTTCCATCATTCGCTGTAGTAAAAAATAGACCAGGAGAAAAACTGAAAAAGCATCCACACGAAGTCCATATATAAACATATTTTATTTTTTTTTATTTTTCTTTATATGGATGGCAATTTGTGTCACCAGTATGATTAATTAAATAATTTTGAAATTAAATGGAAGTGGAAACTTAGAATTTAACATAAGAGGAACTTGAACTCTTCAAATTACTTAAATTAAAAGAACAAGAATTAGAATATTTAGATATTTAAGAATAATATTTGAAAGAAGATTAAAAAAGATTGAAAAGAGAATTAGTGAGAAGTAGAGAAGAATTAAAAAGAATCTAAGCAGTCCCTTTGACAGTAGGGTATATATANTTCAATAGAATGATGATTAAGTTGGAGCAATATCTAATTAAACTTTTACCTAATAAATTTCCACAACTCCTTATTTGAATATAAATTATTTGAGACAATAATAGATGAATGGGTTCTCTAAATAAAAGGAATTAGATTTATTGTAGGAAAATCCTATATAACAATTCAATAAAAGAAGAAATATTAATTAATAGTGAAAATGATAATAATAATATATATATATATATTTATATTAAATTATTAATGATAAAGAACAATAATAATTTAGATGCTCTGAATGTAAGATATATAATCCTTAATCTAGGGATTGAAATATGAACTGCAAATAATTGAAGATCAAAAGTCCTAGGAGTTGAAAGATTTGAAATTATTTTTTAAAACATTATAATAGAAAGTTTGGGATTTAAAGAGAAGAAGTAAATTTCTTAATTATCAGTTAGATTATAATTAAAAAATATGTTTCATTGATCCTCTCCTTAGGGACTCATTATTATCAATGCAGCATTTAATTGGGCTAAAGGCAGAAGCAATTAGATAATTAGAGGATGAAAAATACAATCAATAGGTTGATCGAGAGAAATTGGGTATTGTAAATAAACATAGAATAGTTGTATTGCATAAGTATTAAGAAAGTGGTGTTGAAGTGCATCATGCTTACACTAAATACATCCAATCTGAAAATCTAAAAGGCTTAAGAGATTTGCCTCACTCATATAAATTGTTAGAATAAGACCTTGAAATTGAAGTTGAGAGAAAACGCCAGTTAAAATTATAGTTGGAATCACAGAAGAAATAAACCGAAGAATTGTTATAAGAGACTCGCAAAAAACTTGAAGTTGAATTAAAATTTTCTACATATATCAGGAAGCTACATCTTTCCATCATTCGCTGCAGTAAAAAATAGACCAGGAGAAAAACTGAAAAAGCATCCACACGAAGTCCATATATAAACATATTTTATTTTTTTTTATTTTTCTTTATATGGCTGACAATTTGTGTCACCAGTATGATTAATTAAATAATTTTGAAATTAAATGGAAGTGGAAACTTAGAATTTAACATAAGAGGAACTTGAACTCTTCAAATTACTTAAATAAAGAGAACAAGAATTGGAATATTTAGATATTTAAGAATAATATTTGAAAGAAGATTAAAAAAGATTGAAAAGAGAATTAGTGAGAAGTAGAGAAGAATTAAAAAGAATCTAAGCAGTCCCTTTGACAGTAGGGTATATATAAGAATTAAATAATACATAGTCATTTTAATGAAATGATGAATGAGAATTATGCTTTAATAAATTCTAATGGTGGAGCAACACTATATGTTAGAGTACTCAGTACATTAGATAGAGAAAAATTGAAACCAAATACATCAATTGCTTTACATAGACATTCACATAGTGTTGTTGATATTTTACCCACTGAAACAGATTCTTCAATTCAAATGATGCATGTAACAGGTATTAAATATTAATAATAAAAAGAAAAACCTGATGTAAGTTATTAAGATATTGGTGGTTTGGATTAATAGAAGTAAGAAATCAAAGAAGCTATTGAATTACCATTATCTTGCCCTGAATTATACAAATAAATTGGTATTGATCCACCAAGAGGTGTTTTATTGTATGGTCCTCCTGGTACTGGAAAAACAATGATAGCTAAAGCTGTTGCTCATCATACTACTGCATCATTTATTAGAGTTGTTGGATCAGAATTTGTATAGAAATATTTAGGAGAAGGACCTAGAATGGTTAGAGATGTTTTCAGATTGGCAAGAGAAAATGCTCCTAGTATCATATTCATTGATGAAGTTGACTCTATTGCTACAAAGTATATAAAATATTTATTCAAAATTTTAGACGTTTTGATGCTTAAACAGGAGCAGATAGAGAAGTTTAAAGAATTCTTATTGAATTATTAAATCAAATGGATGGTTTTGATTAAAGTACTAATGTTAAAGTGATTATGGCTACTAATAGACCTGACACACTTGACCCAGCACTTCTTAGACCAGGGTAATTTTAATTTATTTATAATTTTTAGACGTCTTGATAGGAAAATTGAATTCCCTCTTCCTGATAGAAGATAAAAACGATTGATATTCTAAACTGTTACATCAAAAATGAATTTATCAGAGGAAGTTGATTTGGAAGCTTTCATCAATAGACCTGATAAGATTAGTAATGCTGATATTGCTGCCATCTGTTAAGAAGCTGGAATGTAGGCTGTTAGAAAGAATAGGTATGTTGTCATACAGAAAGACTTTGATAAAGCCTACAAAATTGTAGTTAGGAAAACTGAGAAAGAGTTTAATTTTTATAAATGAATTATATAATATAGATATATATATACAATTTATCTAATCTTATGGTATTCATTAATTCATTATTAAATCAATAATAAAATTAATATATAATTATATTCATTTATACAATGTCACAATCTAGCGATATAACATAATTGAGTGATAATAACTCACCAGCATAGAAGTCTTCTTTACCACCTGATGTTAATAATATGTTGAAGGCTTAAAAAGATGATGTTCCCATAGGTAAAAACCATCAAGTTATACTCCCTCCCACTCTTCTAAGTAGAAAATAGATTGAATTTAAAAAATTGAATTTATCACATTATAAGATATGGAATTCTACTTCTAATGAAGATGTGTAAAGGATTAATGAAATATACAAATAATTTCGTAGGAAATTTGGAAGAAATGCTTAGCATTTAGATGAGTTCTACACTTTAATAAGTCGAACAAATTAAGATTTGGAATTAGTTTAATAGTTAATCTTATTTGAAGATAAATTTCTCTAAAAATATATCTAAACGAGAAGTTCTTTATTAAAATGTGATTGATATTTATATGCTTTCATTTCATTTCAAGAAATACTCATATTTATATTTGAAAATCTAATATTTATTATTATTTATGAACATCATCTGTGACTTACATCCATAACTTATCAATATTCTATAAAAACACAACAATAAAAACATATTTTTCCTGCAACACATTTTTTAAAACGATAAGAATTTATCATTTTTATATGGAAAATGAATTTTTTTAATTAATATTAAGAATAATAATTTGACTGTATCTACTTAATAAATATAATGTTAAGTTTCTATCACTTATGTTATTGTTACAGTAAATCATCTGAATCTTAAATGACATTACGAATTCTATCAAAATTGTTAGACTAACATTAAATCAATCAATATACCTATCTTGTTGAAGGTGAGGAATATTTTTATTATTATTATGGAACTTAATTAGAAGCCTTTAATGGCTGATTTCTTTAAGGTTAATACTCCAAAACGGTAACCTCTCTATCAAATTATCCATTCTAAAATTTATTATTTTAACATAAATTTACCATTGGAGCTACTGTTTAAACTAATTAAACTGGAATTTTTTAGCCTAGAGGTGATTAATTGTTATTGTTAGTTTGAGGAGGTCTATTCAAATAAATAACAGGTAATTGTATAGGAGCAGATTATTAAATAATAGGTCGTTAGATTGGTTATTATTATAATATATTAGGTGGTGGAGGTGGTGGTTGTTGTGGGACGACATAGATACTTTATATTGGTTATGCTGGAGGAGGAGGTGGAGGAGGAGAAATTTAGGGTTGGTAATATTATTAGGATATTTTTATTGGATTAACTGGTGATATGGGAGTTGAAATAGGTAAAGGCTATTATTATTAAGGAGGAATTTAGGGAATAATTTATTATGGCTATGGAATCTGCTATGATTGCATTAGCAATCGTTATAGTAGTTGAGGCTACTAATTAACAATTTATTTAGGTTAAGGAGACACTGACTTTCTTAAATCTGGACTTTGAATTATTTGTTATTGTGATTAGGAAGGTCTTGGAATTACGACATGTTATTAAGGAGGAATTTACTGTTGTTATATATTTGAAGGTTATTGTTATGTTATGATCTATGATTATATAGGAATAGGTTATGGAATAATTTGTTAAGTAATTGTAGGTTATTAGATTTATATTGGTTATTGTTGTATATTGGGTTATTATAATTATTATTAAATTTATTATTGTAAAACAGTATTGTTTTATTGTTGTTGATATTAACTTTGTTATTAAATTTAAAGTTGTTAATATTTTAATAAATCTTATTGTTAGATTTATAATTATTATTATTTTAATTATTAGATTTATATTTATTATTTTTATTATTCTATAATTTATTGTTATTGCAGATATAATTTTTATTATTATTAATATTGAGTATTGTCAACTTATTAAGATTCATATAATATTTCTGATTACTTATATGAAGTTTCAATTATAGATTTTAATTTTAATTTAGACATATTATTTAAAGGAATTGCTAATTACTTTACATCTTCAAAATTAATTTAAAAGTCTTATAAATTAGTTATTCTTTCTGAATATGGTTTTAAAAGGAAGTAAACATCCTCTACTAATAGTTAATTATCAGTTTCTAACATTAGATGTTCCATTATTCGAACTAATTATTAAGAAAATCGATTATAACATAACATCTATAATTAAGCAATTTATTAATTATCAACCAAAACGGGTACATCAAGTAACATAAGATCAAGTATTATATGTCCTAAGGCAAATGAATCTATTTTATTCCAATTTATCTATGATTATGATGAGGTTATCAATTATTTCTTTAATGTAGGAGGAAGATAAGTCTATTAATTTTCAACAACAAACTTAGCAATCGAGTTTTTTTGATCTTACAAAACACCTATAGGACAAAGTTTAACTGTGCCATTTCGTTTTAATGCTATATTTATTGGTCTTAAGTCTTTATGATTATAACCCTTTTATTTTAGTTCATAAAGTGCTTGTGACAAAGACCATAACAAATACCAAATTTCCTTTTCTGAGAATTATTCTCGATTTTCTTTTCTCTCATTTATTTCTCTATCATTAACATAATAAAATACTTATATAAAGTATGAGGAATATATTCATAATAACTGAATATAGTTGAGTAAGATGAACACATTTCTTAAGATTGTCTTTCTGCACTCCCATAATAATTGATAATGTATGGGGATTAAATTTGTTAAATCATAGATTAAGATTAATGCCAAAGTTCATCTGACTCTTAATCAATGATTCGATTTGGATATTCAATGACCATCTCTTAATTTGCATCGCAAACATAAACTTGTCCATCGATCTTCTCTCCCTTCATCTCTAATGGTCGAAACTAACTCTTAAAAGTCTTAAAGAAAGAGGTAGAATTCATGTATGATTGAGCAGATGTTCCCATTTAATAAGCAAAATAAAAATTATTTCAATGTTTCTTAAATCTCTCTAATCTCTCCTAAGCAGTTAGTTCTTTAGCTTTATTTTTTCTTTTCTATTCCTTTTGCAATTTGCATGCAATTGTGTAAGCCACTGCAGGATCTTTAAAATTCCAATTTTGCATTATTTTCTAACAAATAATCTATGATAATTGTTACTTTAGTATGTTCTCCAATAGTTGGTAGTGAATCTGTCTTAGTAGTTTTTTCACTGTATTTACTTTGTCCCATTTAAGTTTATGATTAAGTTCCTGATAAATGAGAAGTTCTCATCTAAGTTTCTACATTATTTTATGGTTTCTTAGTGCTAGAAGATGATTATTTAAATGGCTATTATTATTATTATTAAACTTTTTATTGTGCTTATTAAGTAATTTATTATTATAATAATTGATGTTAATTTTGGCTTTATTTGAAAATTTATTATAAGTCTAATCCTTAAGGAATTCTAAGGTCAAAATTAAGATCAATATCTTATTTTAAAAAATCATCATCAATATCACCCATATCATCTAATTCACTATCTTCAAACTTAATATTCTTCATTCTATCTCTTAATCTTTTTCTTATAATGTATCCTCTCCAAAATTTCTAAATTCTAATAGCATATATATGCAATTTCTTTTTATTATTTTTCTATCTAAATTATTTTACTTTTGGTTAATTTCTTGCTAAATATCCTCTTATTAAGGATTAAACAATAATCAATTAATTTAATTTTGATTTATAATATTTTTATCTTTTTTTGTATTTGTAAATCCATTTAATTAATAAAGATTAAACCTTAAAAAGTGATTTCTGATATTTTAAATTAAAATCAGATATTTCTTTATCAACATCAATATTGATTTAAAAGTTGTTCTTAATAAATGTTAAATCATTTAAAATTTGAATAATCTTAAATCTCTCTGTATAAGTGAAAGGATGAATTTTAGTTATTTTCCTTTATTCTAATCCATTAATCTTATGCATTATTTGAGTATTGTTATTTAATTGATTTACTAATTTATTGAAACTTCTTTCCAATTCTAATTATTATGATCTTCTCTATGGAGGTTCTAAAAAACCATAAAATTTATCTTTTAAAAATTCTTAATCCTTTTTATTTAAAATGGCTTGATTAACTTCTATCAACTATGGGCAATTAATAATTAACATGTATCGATACAATTAAAATACTTCCTAAAATAAGTTATAATTAATACTTCAGATAAACCAAGTAAAAATGGATTTTCAAGATAGTTGATTTATTTTAATTCATTACATCTTTATATAAAATTGATTATGGTACCAAAGGATTGAATTCTATTACCAGATAAATCAATTTATTAAATATTAGGCATGTAAGAGATTGAATATTCGGTATCATAACAAGTCTATAATTGATTATCTTAAACTTATAAAATCTTATAAAATAATAGAATACCTATAATGAGGGTAAATAAACTATTCCATCTAATGATTCAAGTTTGTTTTTATTCAAATATAATTCATTCAATAACAGTAATCTCATTTCAGGTAAATGTTATATTTTATTTTTAGTAAGGATTAATTTACGTAAACATTAATTATTTTTTAAAGGGTTCTCATTCAATCCAATTTCTATTTAATTTGAACTTAAATCAAGAATTTCTAATATAAAACATTTTGATAAATTTCCTATATTCTTTAATTAATTTTTGTATAAGTATAATTGCTTCAAAAATTCTAAATTTTCTAAATTAGTCATTTAATGAATTTTATTGCCTTTTAAAGAATAAACTTCTAAGAATATACAATTTGAAAGTTTACTCATTTCTTGAATATGATTCATTTCAAGACGTAGTATTCTTAAATTACTTAATTTACCTAATTGATGATATGATTGAATATTATTTTATTATAAATCCACTTCAATTAAATTATTTAATGCAGAAAGTGGAGTAAGATCATTAAGTTGATTACAAGATAATATAACTTTTCTTATATCTTTCATTTCTTAAATTCCATCAAGTGTTGTTAAATTTTCAAGTTTTATTTCTAATTTTCTGGTAAATTTAGATACTTGATTATTTTGAATATATTATTGAAATAAGTTTAAGTTAGAATTATCATCTACAATACTAATGTTATCTAAATTAGTTTTAGGTTATTCATATTCAGTAAAAGGAGATCGATAAGGATTATATCTAGGAAATTTTGAGATTAACTTATTAATCCTAAACTATTAAATATATTTACATATTCATTAAATCTTGATGTAGATTATTCACTTTTTTCCAATATATATCTTCAATACTATCAGTCAATACTAATTACTATTGATTCTTTAAGAAATCTTAATAGACAATATTATATTTGAGTTCAGAGTCAATTTATTATAATTATTAGAGTTCTTTGTTTGGTTTTATTTCTAATTATGTTTCAATATATTTCAATTTTTAAAACTTAATATTCTATAATCTTGTAAAAACTAACTCTTTTGTATTACTTGGAGCTAGATTCTCATCTACTAAATCTAATATTTAAGGTATCTAAATTGAAGGAGTTTTGAAGATAGGAATATTGAAATCTGGTATTTTGATAGTAAATGATATTGGTTTTAAGGCAGGAAACTCTTCAGGTAGATTATAGAGTCTATTTTTAAAGAGTTATTTTATCCAATAATCTTAATATTCTTTAGAATAATTGTCTTCAATTTCCATTAGCATCATCTCTCTTTATTGATGCATTTATTCTAATTTTTAATCTTATAGATTTTATTTATTAGGTTTTGTTTATTTAGCAGATGGAGCTCGAATTTAGTTTTTTGTTTATGTAAATGAAGTACTAGACTTTTATAATTCTTAGATTGGTGTAGGTTATTATTGCAGCAAGATTTCTTCATGTAATATGATTTTTTATTATGGTTATTCTTTGATTTAAGTAATAATCTCATTAGGTAATTAATCATTAAGTTCTACTTTAAGATGATCACCATTATAATCTTCAATTTCAATACATTAATTTCCTTGATTAATTTACTTCATCAATTAAATATCATTCTCAATCTTATCCAACATTTCTTCTCTCTACTTATTTTGATTCATAAACTCTAACCAAATTTTTGATTACTTATAATCATGAGTTTCATAATTATGTTATTCAAATATAAAACTTCGTTCAGTCTAATTATCATTGACTGACACTTAATCTAGATCTGCATAAAGTCTCTTTTTGATTTCCTCTTCATCCTCTGAATCATCTGAAAAACTCATTTAAATATATGTATCTATAATATATTAATTTATTTTAGAAAAAAAGGAAATGCATTCAAAGGGCAAACGAACTTTGGGTAAAATTATAAATTGAATTATTTTAGGGCCAATATAAAAAATTAATACTCCTTCCTTTGATTTTCAGTAAGCCACTAAAGAACATTAGGAAGTAGAAGAAAGAATTAAATAAGAAACTGAAACTCAAGATCCAAGGTATTATAACTAATATTTATTCAAGGAAATTTGTAATGAATCTATTGAACGATAGAGACAATTTACAACCCATAGATGGGACCTTAACTAATTCATAATTTGTAATGAAGAAAAAGGTAATTCTAAAATATAAAATAAAATAATAGATAAACATAAGAACAAATAGATAGGTTAAAAGTTAAGTGCCTTTAATAAATGGTTAGATCAAGAATTTAACTTAACTTAATTTTAATTCTCCATCTCATACAATGAAATTTGATATGGATTCATAATTTAATTCTAAAAGGTCAAATTTTATTCCTAATTTTATCAATTCAGCTAGAAATTTTGATGTAGAAGTGAAAGGAACATTAGGAGAAGAATTTACAGAATTTTAAATGTGTAATTTAATTAATTCAATTATTAGATGATGATGATTCATAACCAGAAGACATTCCAAAAAATAAAAATTTTTCTAATGGAGGTAGAATGGCAAATAAAAAATTAAAGGATTATGATTGTTGGGATGAAGATAAAACTCCTGAATAATGGATTGAATTATGTCGGAAAACAAATCCTCCACATGCCAAATGTCCACTTTTTGATCATTCAGATAGATATATTTGGACTGATGTTGAAGTTCTTAACTATTAAAATGGACGTTATGAAGTCAAAGTTTTGAGAAATAATAAAATTAAATAGATTGGAAGACTTTCTCTATTATTCTTTGCAGAAGACCCAATTAAATTTGAATAAAGAGTTGAATTATGTAAATAAAGATAAAGAAATGCTGATGATGAATATAGATTTCTTAAATATGTAGATTCTTTACCAGATTCAATGACATCTACTTTATCTACTGAAATGTAAAAGAAAATAGATGAATTCACACAATTCAGAGAATTACCTTATTTAACAAAAGAAGATCCTAGTAAAACTGCTCCAGGATTTCCATAAATATAAACTTTGAAAGATGAATCAAAAACTATGATTACTGATCCAGAAATAAAAAGAAAGTAATTGTAAAATTTAGATCTACTCAAAAAAGATCTAGTTAAGTAAGTAGAAAAAGAATATATTATGCTTATGAAGAAATGTTCTATTCTAAAAGATATGGAAATTAATAAAAATGATATTAAATGGATATAACTTAGAATCAGAAATAGATTTGAATAAACTAAAAAACCATTCTATGGATTATGTAAATAATTTGGAAGTGATACAAAAATCATTATTTATGAATCATAGGCACAATCAAATAAATCATTTAATAAATTATAAGATATTTGGGCATTTGTTCCTATAAGATCAATTATTTAATCATTACATTATTCTAAATTAACAGTTGTTGTTAATACTCTTAATGCATTAACTGCAAGATCTTAATTATATCAAAATTTCCCTTTGTTAAATGTATTATTAAATCATTAATCACTTCCTATGACTTTATCCAATTTTGAAAGTCAATAAAAATAACATTAAGTTTAAGGTAGATAAACTTTGTAAGTTTAATGGAGAAGTACCATTGTTGGTGATATATAAGATAAATTAAGAGAAAAATATAGATTCTATTAAACTGAAACTGAAGATTATTTAGATAGTGATTTATAAAAGTTACTTATTAGAATAGATTTTATGTTTACTAATTATATTAGAGAGAATGTAGTCAAATAGAATTGTATAGCATGGGTTGATTTTATTAAGAAATTTACAACTCCAAAATAAGGAGAATATTGGAGAATTAATGATTATCCACTTATGATTCTTAATCTTGAAGTCAATCTTAATTTCAAAAAAAGTAAAAAAAATGAAAAAAAAGTCAAGTAAGATGATACTCCATTATTTGATGAAGATCCAATCAATGCTATATACTATTCTCCTAGTTTATAAGCTATTTAAAATGCTCTTTTGAAACCATTAGATCTATTATTAGAATCAGTTAATTCTTTTAATCGTTTAGAAAAAGATCTTGTTCCTTTAGTTGATATTGATTAAAAAAAAGAGGTTAAAGGAAGATTAAGAGCCTATGAAATAGAAAATGATTAAGATTAAATTTGGGTTAAATGGGCCAGAGATAAAATTTTGGAGTATATTGATATAGGTTTTAAAAAACCAAATGAAATGCTTTAACGTTTTAGAGAATTCAGTTTTCTTTTAGAAAAACCAGTTTCAAGTGTATTAAAGAGTCTATTTGGAGATATTTCTAAAAAACCTATCATTACTTCTTTAGATTAAGATGAGATCTAAAAGAAATTGAATGATTTTATTAATGCTAAATTGTAAATACAAAGATTATGTTTGGATGAAAAAAATGAATAATTCTTTTAGATAAGAACTAGAATTGCTAAAGAAAATTTAATTTAAAAAGCAAATGAATTTGTATCATCTATTTTGAAATAATGTTCAGAAATAGTAACAGATAACATAAGTCGTCTTAGTATTGAGTATACTGATATGAGTGAAAGAATAACAAAATAACCAAAAAATGAAGCAGAATTAGTTGAATTAAAGACCTACATTGCTGAACATGAAGTTAATTTAGCCAAAAAAAAACGAGAAGTTGATTGCTTATATGATTATTTGACAATCTTTGAAGAAATGAATCACACTTTTGAAGACAAAAATCTTTATGAATTTTGGTATTTGTATAGTTTCCCACCAGAAATTAAAAATCATGTTATTGAAGGATAGCGAAAAGCTAATCTCTAAGAGTAAAAGTTCATAGAAAATTTGGATAATGAAAAGGATAAATTTTAAGGGGAATTAAGAGAATTAGCTGATTTATATCTAACAGTTTAGAAATTTGAAGATTACACAAAAGCAAAGGAAAATGCTACTGAAGTGATGTTATTAAATGAAAGATTATAGAAAGCTAAGGAAAAAGTGGAATCCTTTAATGAAAGAGAAAGATTATTTAAATCACCAGAATCTGTATATGATGAATTAGAATAATTAATTAAGAACTTTACTATTTATTATAATTTATGGACTTATTTCATTGAATTTGAAATGGAAAAAAGTGATTGGTGCACTGGATCATTTTTAAAACTTAATTTTACTGAAATAGATTAAAAAGTAAGAACTAATTAAAGAAATGTAAATATTCTTATTAAAGCATTCTCAGATACAGGAGATGATACAGCTGTTGAAGTTGCTAGAAAACTAAAAAGCTAAATTGATGAGTTTAAGGAAAAGTTGTGGTTAATTGAATTACTTACTACAGAAGCAATGAAAATTAAACTAAATATGTGGAAGGATATTTGGAAGATTGTTGGATAACATGAATAAGAAACAAATGATGATTTATCATTAGATACACTTGTATTACATGGTTTAATGAATCATAGAAGTGACATTGAGGAAGTATCCAGAAGAGCAGAAAAACAATGGTAAATTGAAAAAAATCTAAATTTAATATAAGAAAAGTTAAAAGATTAAAAAGTTGAAATGATTCCATATAAGAAGACTGGAACATTTGTATTAAAGTCTCTTGAAGAAGTAGTTTAATGTTTTGATGATTAATTCAATATTTTATTGATGTTAAAAGCATAGCCATAAATAAAAGCAGTTTTACATAAGGCTTAAGCTTTAGAATATAAAATAGTATTAATTTAAGATACACTTGATGGATGGATAAAATGTTAAAGAGGCTGGATGTATCTAGAACCAATCTTTACATCAGATGATATAAAAAAGAAAATGCCTTAAGAAACATTAAAGTTTTAAAAAGTAGATTCTCATTGGAGAACTGTAATGGAATAATTTAGTAAAGAACCAAATTTATGGGATGGAGTGGATAGTGATAAAATGAAAAATGAATTTGATTAAGATAATAAGGCTTTGGATTAGATTTAGAAATCTCTAAGTGAATATTTAGAAACTAAACGTAATTCTTTTCCAAGATTTTACTTTTTGTCTGATGAAGAATTATTAGAAATTTTGGCATAGACTAAAGATCCTGAAACTGTATAAAAGCATATTAATAAATGTTTTGAAGCTATAAATTTATTGGAATTTGTTAATGGATAAGAAGTAGTAGCTATGATATCAGCTGAAAAAGAAAAGGTTCCTTTTTCTAAAGGCATAAATGTAAATGAGGGAGATAAGAAAGGAAATGTTGAAAAATGGTTATGTGAAATTGAAGCTGTGATGATAGATACTCTAAAAAAGATTATGAAAGCATCTCATTTAGATGTAGATACTAAAAGAGTGGTTTGGGTTAGAAAATGGCCAGCATAAATTGTATTAGCTGTCAATATGATCAGATGGACTCGAGGTAGTGAAACATCTATAAATGATAAAGATAATTCTCATGGAGGATTGGCAGGATTCCTCCAAATATTATTAAATGAACTAAGAGATATAGTAGATTTAGTTAGATAAGATTTATCTCCATTAGAAAGATTAACTTTGGGAGCTTTGGTTGTGTTGGATGTTCATGCTAGAGATGTTATAAGATAGTTAGTTAAGATTGGTTGTAATGATATTAATAACTTTTAATGGATGGCTTAGTTAAGATATTATTGGACTGAATAATTGATGAAATGTAATGTTAAAATGATAAATGCTGATTTATTATATGGATATGAATATTTAGGTAATAGTATGAGATTGGTTATTACACCTTTGACAGACAGATGTTATCGTACTTTAATGGGAGCATTTCATTTATAATATGGAGGTGCACCAGAAGGTCCTGCAGGAACAGGTAAAACAGAAACAGTAAAAGATTTAGCTAAGGCATTAGCAGTATAATGTGTTGTTTTTAATTGTTCTGATGGTTTAAATTATTTAGCTATGAGTAAATTCTTTAAAGGTTTGGCAAGTTCAGGAGCTTGGTGTTGTTTTGATGAATTTAATCGTATTGATTTAGAAGTGTTATCAGTTATTGCTTAATAAGTCCTTACTATCTAAGATGCTATTAAATAAAAGAGACCAGAATTTGAATTTGAAGGAACTCCAATTAAACTTGTTCCATCATGTGCAATAAATATAACAATGAATCCAGGATATGCTGGAAGATCTGATTTACCTGATAATTTAAAAGCTTTATTTAGACCATGTGCTATGATGGTTCCAGATTATGCATTGATTTCAGAAATATATTTAGCTTCAGTAGGATTTTAAGATGCAAATAATTTAGCTCGTAAAATTGTAGCTTCATTAAGATTATCATCAGAATAATTATCATCATAAGATCATTATGATTTTGGTATGAGAGCTTTGAAAGCTATATTGACAGCTGCAGGTAATTTAAAAAGAGTAATGAATGATATTGAAGATATTATTTGTTTAAGAGCTCTTATGGATGTCAATATTCCGAAATTCACAATAAATGATGTGCCTCTATTTAATTCAATCACATCTGATCTTTTTCCAGGAATAAAGTTACCTGAATAAGATTATGGAGCATTGGAAACTGCTCTCAAAAATATAGCTTAAGAGATAAATATTCAAGCAGAAAAAGGTTTTATTGAAAAGTGTATTCAATTATTTGATACCATAAATGTACGTCATGGTTTGATGATAGTAGGATAAGCATTTGCAGGTAAAACTAAGGTTTTGGAATGTTTAGGCAAAGCTATGTCATCATTAAATAAAATATAATCATTTGTTAATGTTGCTGTGTTAAAACTTAATCCAAAATCAATTACATCAGATCAATTATATGGTAAATTAGATCCAGATACTAAATCATGGACAGATGGAGTCATAGCTATTATTATGAGATAATGTGCATAAGATGTAGAAATTGAAGAAAGAAAATGGGTTGTATTTGATGGACCTGTTGATGCAGTTTGGATTGAAAATATGAATACTGTTTTAGATGATAATAAAAAGTTATGTTTGACATCTGGTGAAATCATAAAAATGACAAATTGGATGACCATGATGTTTGAAGTTGAAGATCTTGCTGTTGCATCTCCTGCTACTGTAAGTAGATGTGGTATGGTCTTTTTAGAGACATAATAAATTGGATGGTATGCCTTAGTGAAATCATACATTAAAACAATCCCTGAAAAATATATAGAACATCATTATTTGGATGATCTTTTAAGAGTTTTAATTGATTGTTGTTAAGAATGGTTAAGAAGGAATGGTAAGTTTCCAATATATAAAAGTGAAATGACTTTAGTGAAAAATATGTTACAAATATTGTAAACATACGTATAAGAATGGACAGATATAGATGAGAAGGCATAATAAAAATAAATTAATCATAATGAAATTAAAGATATCATTTCAAAAGCAATATTATTCTCATGTGTATGGAGTTTTGGAGCTGCTATTGATGAAGTGTGTAGAAAATAATTTAATTAATTTTTAATTAAATTAATATCATAAGAAGATGTATAAGATTCATATAAATTACAATTATAATATAAATTTTAACCAATCATAATTAATGCTAAATTACCAGATAAAGCTAATCTATTTGATATGGTTTATGATAGAAATAAAAACAATTTTATTAGTTGGACACAAACTTAACCTCCTTTTATAATACCAAAAGGATGTGATTATCATGATTTACTTATTCCTACAAGCGATTCAATTCGAAATAATTATTTCTTACATTTATGTGTATAAAATAAAATACATTTATTGGTTTCTGGACCTACTGGTACTGGTAAAACATCAAATATAGTAAGTGAAATTAATAAAAACTATTTTAATACAGAATATACAAATTTAATAACTGCATTTTCTGGTCAAACTTTAGTGAATTAAGTTCAAAAAACTATAGAAGCCAAAGTTAATTCAAGAAGAAGAAAAGGATACTTTGGACCTGAAGAAGGTAAAAAGTTTATTGTGATATTTATTGATGATTTGAATATGCCAGCAAAAGAAAAGTATGGTGCATAACCTCCTATAGAATTGTTAAGACAATGGATGGATACAGGAGGATGGTATGATTTAGAAACTAAGGAACCTAAATACCTTTAAGGAATAACCTTTATTGCAAGTATGTTACCTCCAACTGGAGGTAGAAATGTAGTCAGTATGAGATATTTAAGACACTATGTTTTATTATATGTTGAACCTTTTGAAGGAGATTCATTACAAAGGATATTTTAAAATGTGTTGGAATGGTATTATGCTAGATAATCAAATCCATTTATGAAATCTATTACAAATCTTAGAGATTAGACAGTTAATGCTACTCTAGATATTTATTAATTAATCTAAACTTGCAAAGAACTTTTGCCTACTCCAGCTAAATCGCATTATATTTATAATCTTAGAGATATCAGTAAAGTTTTTTAAGGAATTTCAAAAGGAGTAATTAAATCATTTAGAGATGAAAACGATTTCATAAAATTATGGGCACATGAATGTCAACGTGTATTTTAGGATAGATTAATTAATGAAGATGATTAGGGAACTTTTGACAAGATTTTAAAGGAAACCCTTCTGAAACACTTCAAACGAGATTGGAAATAATTAGTTTAAGTAGAACCACTTTTATGGGCTTCTTTTGTTCCCACTCTCTATCCTGATGATGATAGAACAAAGAGACCATTGACTGATATATATTGTGAATTAACAGATCGAGAGACACTTAAGAAAGTATGTTAAGAATAATTAAATGAATACAATTCTCAATATACAAGTAATAGAATGGAATTAGTATTATTTATGAATGCTATTTAACATGTACTTAAAATAGTACGTGTTGTTAACACAACATTTGGTCATGCTTTATTGGTAGGAGTTGGAGGATCTG
The DNA here is from genome assembly GCA_905182975.1 of Paramecium primaurelia. NCBI lineage: Eukaryota > Ciliophora > Oligohymenophorea > Peniculida > Parameciidae > Paramecium > Paramecium primaurelia. Next base: position 35,428 of record CAJJDM010000069.1, on the reverse strand, counting down.
GTAGAAAGAGTTTGGCTTAATTGGCTTCATTTATTGCATTTCAAAATGAAACATTACAAATAGATTCAAGAAATTGGATAGAAGAATTGTAAAAGGTTATGAAAATGGGAGGAATAGATCAGAAAGAATTTGTGTTTATGTATTCAGATACTTAGATAATTAAGGAATCAATGGTTGAGGATATTTGTAATATCTTAAATAATGGTGAAGTACCTAATTTATTCCCACCTGAAGAGAAAAGTAAAATTATTGAAGAAATGAGCAGTTATACTTCTGGTACACCTAATGAGAAATATAGTTATTTTGTTAAATAATGCAAGAAGAATTTGCATCTTGTGATTTGTATGTCACCTGTTGGAGAAGCTTTCAGAAGAAGATTGCGTACTTTCCCTGCTTTGGTTAATTGTACAACAATTGATTGGTTTTTACCATGGCCAGAAGAAGCACTTAGATCAACTGCTGATGCTGTATTTACTAGAGATATGAATATCACTGATACTAAATTAAGATAAGGCTTGGTGGATATAGCAGTAGATATGTAGATGAGAGTATCTGATCTAACCAAAAGATATTATAATGAATTAAGAAGATATTATTATGTTACTCCAACATCTTATTTGGAATTACTAAATACATTTAAAAGACTGAAATCAGATAGAGATCAAAATATGATTAAAATGATATCTCGTTATGAAGCAGGTGTGGATAAGATTATAATAACAGAAAGTGAAGTAAGTAAAATGTAAAAGGAATTAGAAGATTTATAACCAAAATTAGAATAAGCAACTAAAGACAACAGTATTATGTTGATTAATTTGTAAAAGAAATAGAAAGAAGCTGATGCAAGAAAATAGGTTTGTTAATAAGAGGAAAAAGATTGTAATGTACAAAGAGATGCAGCAAATGCTTTAAGAAATGATTGTTAAAATGATCTAGATAAAGTTTTGCCTATTTTGGCTTAAGCTGCAGAGGCATTAGAAAAGATTGATAAAAATGATATGGTGCAATTGAAGTCATTTCCTAAGCCTCCACCTTCTGCTGCTATTGTTATGGAAGGATTATGTTACATTTTCTAAGAAGATCATAATGTTCCATGGAAACCAAAAGAACCTGGTTCAATTGAAAAAGTATAAGATTTTTGGGAGTATTCTAAAAAGAATCTTTTGAATGATAAGTTGATCAAAAGAATAAAGGATTTCAGAGATGATTCAATTAGATCAATCCCTTAAGCAAAAATCAACAAATTAAAAGCATTTTCACAAAATCCATTATTTTAGAAGGATAAAGTATTTAATGCATCTGTTGCAGCAGGTAATCTAAGTTTATGGGTTCGTGCTGTTGTAGAAACCTATGATGCTTTACTAGTTGTTGATCCAAAGAGATAACAATTACTAGAGGCAGAATCTAAATTAAAAGAAGCCGAAGATACACTAAGAGTTAAGTAAGAAGCATTACAAGAAGTGCTTGATATGTTGGCTAAATTAGAGGCAGAATATAATAAGGCTAAGCAGGAAAAAGAAGATTTGGAAGCAAAGGTTAATAAATGCAAAATATAATTGAGTAGAGCAGAAAAATTAATTACAGAATTAGGAGGAGAGAAGGAGAGTTGGAAGAAGAAGGCGGCTGATTTTAGAGTTGATTCTAAAACAATTGTTGGTGATTGTATTTTATCATCAGGTATTGTGGCTTATTTGGGAGCATTTCCTATTGCTTATAGAGATGATACAATAAAAGCATGGTAAGGTTTATTAATTAAATTGAATTTGGAGTATGATCCAGATTATTCATTACAAAAAATTTTATGTGATCCTATTACGATGGGATAATGGACAAATGTTTAAAAGTTACCAAATGATTCATTTTCTATTGATAATGCTATCATCTTAAAAAATTCTACAAGATGGCCTTTAATGATTGATCCTTAAACATAAGCGAATACATGGGTTAAGCATATGGAAATGAAACATGGAGATAATTAATCTCTGGTGATTGTTAGACCTACATAATCTTAGAATGTATTGTCTAAGACTTTGGAAAGCGCTTTACAATTTGGTTAGAGTGTCTTATTAGAAAATGTTGGAGAGAGCATAGATGCCATTTTTGAATCAATTTTACAATAAAAGATCATCAAACAAGGTTCAGCCTATAAATTAAAATTTGGAGATAAGATGGTTGACTATTCAAAAGATTTCAAATTTTATATGACAACTAAATTAGCTAGACCTCATTATCCACCTGAAATTTGCGTTAAAGTGACTATGTTAAACTTTTAAGTTACATAAGAGGGGTTAGAAGATCAAATGTTAAACATTGTTGTAAAGATAGAGGAACCTGCTAAAGATGAATAAAGATAAAGGAATATTAAGGAATTCTTTGAAAATAAGAATAAATAAAAAATGACTGAAGATAACATCTTATAATTATTACAAGAGTCTAAAGGTAATTTATTAGACGATGAAGTTTTAATTGATACTTTGTAAAGATCTAAAGCAGAATCAATAACTATATAAGATAAATTGAAGAAGTAAGAATAGGATAGAGAATAATTCAATCAGATTCGTAATTTCTACAGAGAAGTTGCAAAGAGAGTTGCTAATTTATATTTTGTTGTGTTGGATCTTTCATTGATAGAACCAACTTATCAATGGTCCTTAGAATTCTATATAATATTATTTGAAAGAGCAATCAGAGAATCTATTTAAGGAAAAGAGAATAGAAGTAAAAATATAATAGATAAATTTTAAATATCTTTATATGAGAGTATTTGTAGATCTCTTTTGGAAAAGGATAAATTAATATATTCATTCTTGATGACAATGAAAGTGATGTAAAGTGATGGTAAGATTACTCCTTAAGAGATTCGTTTTACTATGGTAGGAGGAACTTATACAGATCCTACATATCATTAACCATAAGCAGAATGGATTTCAAAAAAAATGTGGTGTTTAATAACTGAGGCGGCTGATGTGATGGCATGCTTCAAAGGTTTGCCTGAATCAGTTACAAAAAATCTTGATTAATGGCAAGAAATTTATGATAGTTCTGAACCTCAAACCTAAAAATTACCAGAGCCTTGGGCTACATCTTTATCAGCCTTTTAGAAATTAATAATTTTAAGAATTATTAGACCAGATAAATTTGCTAATGCAACTCAAAATCTAATCATTACAGAAATGGGTAAATAATTCATGGATCCTCCACCTTTCAATCTTGAATACGCCTATAAAGATGCAGATGCATTCACACCCTTAATTTTCATTTTATCACCTGGTGCAGACCCTCGTTTAGAAATATAAGCTTTGGCTGACAAATTTGGATTTAGGTAAAACTTTATTCCACTCTCATTGGGTCAAGGTTAAGGTGAAATTGCAACAAATGCTATTAAAGGAGCAGTAAAAGATGGAAAATGGGTATTATTATAGAATTGCCATCTTGCTCCATCTTTTATGCCAGAATTGGAGAGAATTCATGAATAGGAAATATGTGCAAAACCAGATGTGAATACTGATTTCAGAATATGGTTAACTTCAATGCCATCAAATGTATTTCCTGTCACTCTTTTAATGAAAGGTATTAAGATGACTTATGAGCCACCAAGAGGATTAAAAAATAATATGCTTAGAAACTTTTCCTCAATTGATGCAAAAAGTTTTGAATAGTGTAAGAAACCAGTTGAATGGAAAAAGTTATTTTTTGGATTAAACTTCTTCCATGCTGTTTGTTTAGAGCGTCGTAAGTATGGACCACTTGGATGGAATATTCCATATGAATTCACTTCAGCAGATTTAGCAATATCAGTATCTTAATTAAGGAATTTCCTTGATACATTTGAAGATATTCCTTGGGAAGCTCTTAATTATATGGTTGCTGAAGCTAATTATGGAGGTAGAGTGACAGATCCAAAAGACAGAAGATTAATTGCTATTCTACTCAAATAATTTTATACAACTGATGTGTTATAGATTGATAAACATAAATTGAGTCCTAGTGGAACTTATTACATACCTCCAAATGGAGTTTTAGAAGATTACAAAGAATATATAAGAAATTTACCATTGAATGATTAAACTGAAGTATTTGGATTACACGATAATGCTGAAATATCATCTGCAATTATCGAAACCAACTTTATAACATCAACTATATTATCATTGCTTCCAAGATCTACTGGAGGTGCAGGAACATCTGCAGAGGATCTTATAAAAGAAAAATGTAAATAAATTTTATCTAAATTACCTAACAAATTCAATGTTGAAGAGGCTGCTCGTAAACATCCTGTTTAATATAATCAGAGTATGAACACAGTCTTACAATAAGAATTGATTAGATTCAATAAATTATTATTAGCAGTTACATAATCTTTGATTGATTTAGGAAAGGCAATTGATGGTTTAGTTGTAATGAGTGCAGATTTAGAATAAGTTTTTAATAAAGTTTTTGATAATCAAGTTCCTGATATTTGGCATAAAGTGGCTTATCCATCACTCAAACCTTTAGGATCTTGGATTAATGATTTTATTGAAAGATTGCACTTTATGCAATTATGGATAGACAATGGATCTCCACCTACTTTCTGGATATCTGGATTCTTTTTCACATAGTCCTTTTTAACTGGCACTCTATAGAACTTCGCTAGAAAAGTATATATAAATTTCTATTTTAGTACTAAATCCCTATTGATACTTTGTCTTTTGAATTTATAGTGATCCCCCCTTCATCATAAGAGTATGATCTTACTAAACCGCCTGATGATGGATGTTATATTTATGGGTTATTCCTTGATGGAGCTAGATGGGATGAAGAAAATAGATGTTTAAATGAGAGTTTACCTAAAATTTTGTAATATTCTGTACCATATCTCTGGTTACTGCCAAGTGAGGAAAAGAAGGATTGGGAAGTTGATACATCTGTAAGAATAAATGTAATTTTAATAGGTTTATGAATGCCCAGTTTACAAGACTTCAAGAAGAGCAGGTACTCTATCTACTACTGGTCATTCTACTAATTTTGTAATATCTGTATATTTACCTATATCACCTGATCATCATCCTTACCATTGGGTCAAAAGAGGAGTGGCAATTTTATGCTAGACAGATGATTGAATAAATATTTTGAGTAATATATAAATTAAACTTAATTATTTATGGAAGAATAAACTTAAGAACGTTTATCATAATTATAAGACATCCTAACTCTTAGTGATGTTCCGAAAATTACAAAAAAGCTAACCAAATTTGGATTCACTTGTTCTGAGTTACTTTAATAATTAGTTGAAACCAATCATAATCAGGGTATTTAAATTTTGCAATCATATTCAAACAACTTTACAGAATTAAAAGGAAAATCATTCGTAGCCTTAATCTTGTATCTCTCAACTCAAGAACCCAATATTGAAGCAATCTTATTAGCTGATAAATTGTTATAGTCTACTCAATATGTGGGGAACTTTGTAAAGAATTATGAAAAAGCCATTTTAGATGATAGTCCTTTTAGTCAATAAATTGTTAATCATATAGTCTAAAACAAAACCAATGTCCCTAATTTCAATCTCATTTTTGAGAAATTGTTTTAATTATGTAAATAAAAAAAATTGGATAACATTCATGAATTTGAATAGTTGATGAAGACTTAGAAAGATGTTGTTTTAATTATTGACAAACCAATAATAAAGATATTTCCATTGACTCCTAGAATTAAATCTGAGTATCTGCCAAAGCATCTATAAATTAAGAAAACATAAAATGCTATTTCTAAATAAGAAGAACTAAGATCAATGCAAAAAAAAAAAATAATGACTAAAAAGAAATTAATGAGAGAACTTTATAAAGAATAAAATCAATTACATAAAATTAAAAAAGAGAAACTTCTTCATCAACTTGACAAATAAAAAGATGGATATAAAAAGTAAAAATTATTATAATAACTTTAGAGGATTAAGATTGTTAGAAGAATAATAAATGGAATTAAAGAAACTCAAAACAATGCAACTAAATATCAAGAGAAATAAAAAGAAATCTTCTAGAAAGGGTGGAAATAAACAATGAAATATTTGTTAATATTATTAATTATTAAAAAATTTCTTTCAGTAATTAACAATTTGACAAACCCTGAAAAAATTGCTAAATATAGTGCTTAAAACTTGAAAAACTTATTGCTTACTTAAATCCAAGTATTAAGAAACTTTTCAATAAATACCATTAATGGTAATAACGATAAATAATAATATATTCTAAATCACATGGCAAATGAAGAATGATCCTATAGATGTAGGATATAATTATGATGATGTGAAAAAAATGACACAAATTTATGCAAGTAATCAACTATAAAATAAATTAAAAAATAGAATTGATTTATTATACTCTCACATAAACAAATAAGGCTATTATATATTTTTAATTGACTTAGTAATAGAAATTTTCTTTATAATTATTGAACAATATCTAATTTAATAAAAATTTTATCCATTATGTGATATCATTTAGACTTTAATGAAATACAGCAAGAATAATATCACAAAATCCTTCAAAGTTTGAAGACTATTCTAATCTAAGGTAATACTATTTACATAGATGGATAAAACTTAAATTCGAGCTTTTGAAAAGAATGCAGGGACAGAATGTTTTACAAAAAAGGAAATTATTTTGGAGATACAAAGTATTATGCCAAAATTAGATTTGATTTATTAATTTGAGGCATTAATGGCTTATTAATTTTTAATAAAAGATGGAGTTCTTACAGCTGGAGAGGATTTTCAAAGAATATTAGAAATTTATTCAAATAATGAGGATGCAAATTAAGCACGGGAAGTATTACGAAGAAAAGATTTACTTTAAGTAGAGGTAAAAGAGAAAAGAATTAAAAATTTTTTTAACAGCTCTTCTTATGAGGATAAGATGGATGCTAAAATGATTAATAAAAGAGTTAGAAGAAATAAGAAAGCTTAAAATCAATATTGCATATAAGAAAAAGAGCATAAAAGAATAGACAATACTGTCTTAGTTTTGAATATATATAATATATTTTAAAAGAATAATAACTTCAATTTTTGAAATTTTCTTTATCTGAATGTTGTCATTCATAATTTGATTAAAATAAATATTCACAAAATAAATGTTGCAGAAATTTGTAAATTGGTTTAGAGAGTTATTTTTTGGAAAAGAGCTTGAGATTGCTTTGGTTGGTTTATAAAACGCTGGTAAAACTACTCTGGTTAATACGATGGCTACTGGAAAGTTCGAGGAAGACACCATTCCAACAATAGGGTTTAATTTTCGATCGGTGAAGAAGGGAAAAGTGCAAATGAAGATGTGGGATGTAGGAGGATAAGCAAGGTTTCGAGAACAATGGGAAAAATATTGCAGATCAGCTGATGTCATCATTTTTGTTGTGGATGCACAAGATTAAGGAAACTTAGATATAGCTAGGTAGTAACTTAATTAGCTAATCTCTTGGCCTAGTTTAGAGGGGATTCCTTTATTGGTATTAGGAAATAAATACGATCTTTAAGGATGGTAATATCTTTATAGTTATATATAGTATTACGGAATAAGAACTTATAACACAAATGAACTTAAATTCAATAAAAGATAGATTGGTTGCATGTTTTAGTATTTCAGCCAAAAAGAATTCAAACATTGATGAAATGTTAAAATGGCTTTCCAAACTCTAAAGAAAAAATAAATGATAATATAGGTGTTAATTTAAATTAAATATTTTTGATAAACTCTGATATTATATACTTAATTCAGATTGAAACTCATAATGTAATTGAAGAAATTCAATTGCAAACTTTATAATAGAGCCTAGTTGATTTTTAATAAATTTGATTTATCATATATCTTATTTCATTTAAATATTTAATAATAATTATTATTCTAAAAGTAACAACTTTTTTATTACGATTTCTCTAAAAATAATCATAAATTAACAATAGGTTTTAATAATTTAAATTAGTTAGATAATATAAGTATATTCATATATTTAGGGATCAAAATTGATATTTTTCGAGTTTTAAGAGGCTAATAAAGAATAGAAATTTTATTTTAACTCTTTTTTAAAATATGTGAGAAGACATTTTAAAAATTTTAGGCAACTTTGAAATAGATTTTAGTGGTTATTATGCACTATTCATAAATATTAAAAGAAGAAATATACCATTTTAATAAAAAAATATTATTTTAAGTTGAATAGTGATTTTTTTATTTTAATTTGGATTGCTTCATTAAGAAAATCTTGATCTATATTGAACCATAAATGAGTAAATTTAGGAATTCTTAAAATTTCATATATAAAGTATTATTTTTTTTATATATTTAATGGGTAATAAATGCAAAGGGACTGAAGAAAACCATGAAAGAATTTATTAATCAAGTTTGGCATTGGTTGATTTTGTTAATAGGACAATTATAAATTTTTTAGATTTAAAATAATATTAACAAGATCAAAAAGAACTACAAATATTACTAGATTTTGTCAAATCTATTAATCCGAACTAATTCACACAAGTGCTTGAGAATGATCACTTTATATCGCTCAAAAAAATCTCATTACGTAAAAAAAAAAAGTAGAGCTAAAAGAAATTCTGCGATCAAGTAAATGAATTAGGATCTGTTAATTTAGAAGAATCCTTGCTAATTCTAAACTAATATAATTTGTGCATATTACAATTTTAAGACCTGTACAATAGTATAAATACTTTAGAGTAACATAAAGTAGATTAGTTTCAAGTGTTGAAAAACAAATAAATTTTTGAAAGCAATAATAAAGAAATAATTTGTGAAAAACATTTATATCAAATGTTTATAAGAATTTCTCATAAAAAATTTATTATCTTTTAATTAATAGTAAAAAACTAATTAAAATTAGGATCATTGGATTACGAAAATTCACTCTAAAAATCTTTAATTAATTATTCAATTGGCCTCAATAATTATTATAGAAATTTATGGTTCCATTAAAGAAATAATCATACCTGAACGTATTTTTTAAATTTTGATCATATGGATGGTTCAAGTAATAGTTTTCAATGTTTATAATTCAACTGCTTAAATTTAAAAATATGAACATTTACTTGATTTTATATTTTACTACAAATGCCCCATCGAGAAAATGATGATATTGTTTGCTTAATAAAATGTACTGAGAATTCAATATGTAATGAGAGATTAGGATTAGATAGCTGATTGTATACATAAACTTCTTCAATAATACCCACATAAATAGTTATTGAAACATGAAATAAAATTAATTGAATAATACGTTCATGAGAATTGGTTCATCTCTCTTTACCATATTGTAAGAACATGGAGTGTAATTGCTTAGAGATTTTGATTTGGAAATTTATAAAAATAATATATGAATAATATAAGAGTGTTTAAATTTAGTTTGAAAGTTTTCATTGAAAGAGTAGTCATTGCAATTAATTTTCCTTGCAAGCTCTAAGTAGCATGGAAGAGAGGTAAATAAAAGTTAGAAAGCAAACTATCAGATTTGAATGTCAATGTTGCTAATTTTAATGAGGAATTAGAAATTAATTCAAACATGTATTTTCAAGATAATCAATTCAAAGAAAAGAAATGCTTATTTACAGTTACACTTTTATCATAAAAGGGTAATAAAGTAGCAGGATAAGTCTCTGTAGACATTTCTTCATATTTGAATAGAAAATTAGAAAACATTAGAGAAGAACTTAGGTTGGATAAATGTCCAGATAGACATGCAAAAATTCACATAAGATTTTAATTCAAATGTATAGAAGAATTGGACATTGATTAATTGAGTAGAATATCTTTTGCTTCAAATATGGATCAAGAAGATTAATAAAATACTATTTAGAATTCAACTTAATAAATAAAACAGAATGAACATGGAAATATTAATGATTAATAATAAACATAATAAAATTAATACTAATAATAGGCAATTTATACAGAATAGGATTTGGATGAAATTAGAACATTATTAAGCATGGAAATGAAGAAAGTGTAAAAAAAAGATAGGGAGATATCAGAATTACAGCAGATTCTTGAAACTAAACAAGAACAATTCACTGATACTAAATAATAATTAGAAGCAACAAAATAGAAGCTTTATGAGACTTTAGATAAATTACAAAACTATGAGGAATCAATCACAAGTCATGATGATTTAAAGAAAAATTTAGATAACAGAGTAAAATAATTGGAGATCTAAAATAAATAGTTATAATAATAGATTATTGAGTGGAGTGAATAATTAAAATTAAAACAACAATTAGTAGTTTAATCTGATTAAAAATTATCAAATGCTCTTGGTTAAATGTAAGTAATGAAGTAAAGAATCAGTCAATATGAAGAATTGGAATAATAGTAATAAAATAGAAAATCAGCAGAAATTAATAAGGAAATGGAATTAATGTAAAAAAAAATAAATGATTTAGAAAAACAAATTTAAAGAGAATAAAAAAAATAAGAATAAGATTATGCCTTATACTAAATTTAGTTAAAAAATGTGTAGGCTTAGTTAGTTGATAAAACAGAGTTAATAAATAAATTATAAAAAGATCAGGATTTTGATAATCAAGATGCTTCCTAAATTTAATAATTAAGAAAATAAATTTAATAATATTAATCAAATGAAGAACAATTTAATAAGTAATCATAATTATTATAATATTTAGAGTATTAAATTAATATAAAGAATAAATATAAAAAGCCATTCAAAATGAAATCAAATTAAAGTAATAATAGTCAGAAGAAAAGGAAAGGTTTAATGATCAAATAATTAAATTGAAATGTCAACTAGGAGATATTTTTAATACAGCATATGATATTGGAGGCAATAAACTTGTGGATCGTTTATAATAGGCAGTAGGTCTATCATGATTGATTAATATTTAATAAAAAAATATTTATGGATAACACCCTTTTATAAAGTGAGGTATTTCGACTCTAAAATTTGAAAAATGTAATCCGAGCATTTCCTAACAATAATAAGTTACAATAATTATTAGTGGCTGATGATTAAGGAAATTTATATCTGTTAGAGGCTAATGGCGATTAGTTTAAAATAGAAAATAAACAATAAATTTCTACAGGAAAAGATATAAATTACTTAGATTTATTGATATCTCCAGCCACATCTGAGAAAGATAGAATAATAGTGACAAGTGGTAGTTAGGTTTTAGGATTGACGAAAAAATTAAGAGAATACCTAAAGCATGATACATATAGTGCTGATTTAATTTAATATGCAATGATCGAAGGAAATTAATTGTTTACAGCTGGAGAATATATGTTAAACGAATATACATATTAGAGTGACAAAGTGGGATAACTTTGTTTTTTTCTAAGTCCTGGGAAAATCAATTGTTTACAAGTTCATTATTTATCAAGTAAAGCTCATCCTATTTTGGGGTGTCAAGATTCTTGTGTAAGGGTCTTAAATTAAGATTAAGTCTTGTATGTAGTTACAATGACTGCTCCTGTAATTTGCATGCATGTTTATGCTCCGTAATACAAAGAAATTTCTAGTTAAAACAGAATTGAACATAGAAGATGCTTTGTGTTTGGATTAGAAGATGGCACAATTGTTGCTGCTGATCTTGGAATAGAAAGAGCAAACATTCTATTTACTTTCAAAGTTACCAGCATTGCCTCCATTAAACCTTATGATTTCTTCAAAACAGGGAAAACTGATTTAATTATTGCCAGATAAGACGGTGTTGTGGAAGTGTATTCAGATGATGAATTAAGAGTTTAAAAAAAAATAAATGAAGGAATAACTAGTATAGAATGCGGATAATTTTTTAATTTAAATGGTCCAACCGAAATAATCATATCAACATTTTAAGGAAGATTATTATTGTTAAGAGAAGGATAAAGTAATTCTATTTAAAAAAATTAAAAAGATATAGAACTTCAAATTAAATAATTAAAGACAGAAATTGCTGAACTATAAAAATAATAAATGAAGGATAACTAAAAGACTGGTAATGTTAGCAGATAAAACAATAGCAACAAAGTTTAGGTAAAGTTTAAGGTTTCTCATAAACTGATTAAAAATGATAAGAATGGATCATATAAATTAATTATAGATTGTTAATATCCAATTGATATAATTGTATTGAATGGCCAAAAGAGTCAAAAATGCTATACAATCAGGGATCTTAAAGTCAGCAATTATGAAATTTCTATTACCTAAAGCGACATCTACAATATTTTTGTCATTCCAATTGATATCAACTCTAGTTAAAGCTTTTCAATAAATGTCAAATCTTTGGGGTAGTATTAGTCAATAAACTTGATGAATATAAAGAATATACCTTTGAGTACATTAACTCTAAAAGGTGAATTCACAAAGTAAGATATGATAATGTGGGTGAATGATTTAACGGATGTAATCAATTTGATAATAATTATAGTTACAAAATTCATAAGAAGACGCATAAACTCATTTATTTAGAAATTCTACTTTAGATAGTTATCTTTAAATTAAATTTAAGTAGGGTCATGCTTTATTTAAAAGTGATTCAATATCTGCTATTTATACTTGTAGACAATCAATTATGAATAAAGCAAATGAAAGAGGCATTTAAGTGGAGGTCAAATGGGAATGTAAAAACGAAAGTGTAGTGTAATATTTATAAAAAATAAAAAATTTATACGAAGATTATATAAAAATTAAAAAGTAACTTATTTGAGTTAATTTAGAAATTATGAAATTCTACCAGCAATCAAAGAACTCTTAGTCGATAACTCTTTTTCAATTTTAAGCAAAGAGTTTTAACAAATTTATTCTTCTGAACAAGAGCTATCAGAAATTTACAAGGAGTTGCCAAACAATATTCAATATCTTGAAGATTTATTAATTGACACATATACTTCAAAATGCAATTTAAAGTCTTAATTTGATATGAATATTGATAATGTGAAATCATTGTGGAAAAGGGATTTTTAAGAATTAATTTAATATATTTTAAAATGAATTATGTCATTAATTTATATATTTTTGGTCGATTATTGAACTTTAAAATTTTGTTTTATGTCATAAATATGTATGCATTTTTAATTATTTCAAAACTACTTATCTCTTCATATATTATAATTACAAGTAATTTTTAAGTTTAATTTTACGATTATGAAAATTAAATTTAATATATACGATTATTGATTTTTTGATTATGATTAAGAGGATAGTAGATCTTTTTAGAGTAATCAAATAATTGTAAAAGTATTTTTACAAAAGATTTACCTACTAAGATAACATAGAGAATTATTAAGCAAATTTTTCTACTTGATATTTAGATTTAGTCGTTTAGATTGTAGACTTTGTAAAATGAGGTAATATTTATTTAAAGAATAATTATTATAATAATAATTTTGATATCATATTTGATTGATTACAGTAATTAAAAAAAGTAATTCAGACATATTAGATAACTCACATTAAGAAGCTTAACTAATTAAAGCTTATCTTAGATTCTCATTTATTTATTTTTAATGTTATTACAGTTCATTTAGCTTGCTATACATAACTTCTATTTAATAAAATCTCATCCTAGATATATTTGGGTCATTTTATTTCGAAAGAATAACTTTCATTTGATCGTCATAAGGATTAATTTTCACATTTAACCCATAACATTTTAAACACTTTCTAAATTAATTTGCCAAAGTCTGACATTATCCTTATTCTTGATATATGTCTAATTCTGTATGATATAATTTTTTATGAATTATTCAAGTTTTATGAGGATTAAAATTTTTTAATTTTACTGAGGATTTGGTTTTTAAAAAAATCTATTTTAAAGACACCGAGAATCTTTTGAAGGTCCAGAAATTTTTTACTCTCCAAAATTAATATTTAGGAATTAGTCCCAAAAAATTCTCATCCTCATTAGGTGGATCGATTTCTAAAAAGAAAATGGAGTATTGATTGTATTTAATTAAAATTTAATTTTATTTTGATGTGTATATTAGCCTAATTCTATCATGATCGAATTCCTCTATAAAAGTATTGATATATAGCTAATCTTAGTCATATCCTTCATATAATTATTTGCATAATAAATTTAGGGTATTGACTACATGTAAAACTAGTTCGATGATGCTCCAGTCTAGGAAAGAAATATTTCATAAATAACTGTGTCAATTTCAATCATTTTTATTCAATTATGACTGATAAAAATCTTTGCAGAGTCACATTTTAAAAAAAAATACAATTAATGGGTGCTGAATATATCTACTTTTGACTTTAGTAAAATAAATTTTAACATTCAAAATCTAGAAATTACTTTCCTTCTAAAGGAATAGCTGGAAATATTCTTCTATTTCATAAAGTTTTTATGGACTTATAGGCTCCTCATTACCCTAAAAATTAGAGATAATTATCCTTCTATACATTAAGTAAAAGTTAAACTAAGAACAGCATAATGCAATAAAACACTTTTGAAAAATTAAGTTCCAAAGCAATATTATCGACCGATTTTTAGATTAGATTCATTCTCACTCATTTTTACATTTTAATTAGAATAAAATTGCTAAATCGTCTCTTGTGATTCCAATAACCTTCTCATTGTCATAAAACAATTAAAACCCTCCTCATTTGGACTCAAAGTTTAAAACAAAATTGACTAAAAATTTCTTGTCTGGTAATTTATTTAATGAAAACCTAAGGAAATTCTTTGTTAATAACAGATTTTCTGAAGTTCTAGTATAATGGGACTTATGGTCTTTTTCTTATTAACTATGCAACTTCTAATTTATCTTTCTTAATATTATTTTAAACAATTAATAGCTGCTGATAAATTTTCAGGCATGTATAGATTCCTTAAAATTAATACTGAGCAAAAGCTTCGTTATTACTGGGCCTAAACGAAAAGTAAGACAACTATATAAGCTTAATTATCTTCCTTTTTTGAGGAAACATGTGCATTAACGATTTATCTTACCATAAAATTTTTCCCATCAAAGTTTTATAAATATATATTGCTAGCATGTTTCATCTTTATGGAAAAATGTTAACGTAAACAACTTGTTGATATCAATTAACGAACAGCAGTAAATGATGTCTTAAAAAGTAATAGCATCACTCAAAAATTATGTAAATAACATAGAATTTGTGACCATGATTGCTAAAATTTTATCAATTTTGAAGCAACAATGAAAAACACATCTTTAGTAAGAGAAAATTTATTTTTAATTTACTAAACTTAAGAATGAAAAAAAGAGATTTGAAAGTTTGGATGGAAAAGAATAAGCCTCTAAAAAGAAAGGAAATGATTACCATATAATAAAAAGGTATTTTTATAACTCCTGCCCTATTCAAGTGTCTAAAAGCATCTCAACAACTTTCAAACTTCTTTATATAGATTTCTTATTTTATCATAAACCATAGCCATAAGTATGTATTGTTTAAAGCAGTAGATATCCTTAATTAGATTAAAAACCCCTAAACTTCACTTTAAAAATACAACATGATTAAATTTAATTTGGCTCAAGGGAAAATTGCAACTAATGGAGGTAACGTTTCTCATCTCATCAATACTAAATTATGTCTTAAAAAATTTTCTTCCTATAAGCATATTATAAAGGTTTGATAATTTCTTCAGCTTCATTATTACTACATAACGAAAATTATTTGCATGTTTTCAAATTAACAACAATCTTAATCACAGGATATTGATTTTAATAAGACTGTAAGATTATAATTGAGACATCACAGCCGTCCTTTTTATAATCAAACAAANTATACATTAAGTAAAAGTTAAACTAAGAACAGCATAATGCAATAAAACACTTTTGAAAAATTAAGTTCCAAAGCAATATTATCGACCGATTTTTAGATTAGATTCATTCTCACTCATTTTTACATTTTAATTAGAATAAAATTGCTAAATCGTCTCTTGTGATTCCAATAACCTTCTCATTGTCATAAAACAATTAAAACCCTCCTCATTTGGACTCAAAGTTTAAAACAAAATTGACTAAAAATTTCTTGTCTGGTAATTTATTTAATGAAAACCTAAGGAAATTCTTTGTTAATAACAGATTTTCTGAAGTTCTAGTATAATGGGACTTATGGTCTTTTTCTTATTAACTATGCAACTTCTAATTTATCTTTCTTAATATTATTTTAAACAATTAATAGCTGCTGATAAATTTTCAGGCATGTATAGATTCCTTAAAATTAATACTGAGCAAAAGCTTCGTTATTACTGGGCCTAAACGAAAAGTAAGACAACTATATAAGCTTAATTATCTTCCTTTTTTGAGGAAACATGTGCATTAACGATTTATCTTACCATAAAATTTTTCCCATCAAAGTTTTATAAATATATATTGCTAGCATGTTTCATCTTTATGGAAAAATGTTAACGTAAACAACTTGTTGATATCAATTAACGAACAGCAGTAAATGATGTCTTAAAAAGTAATAGCATCACTCAAAAATTATGTAAATAACATAGAATTTGTGACCATGATTGCTAAAATTTTATCAATTTTGAAGCAACAATGAAAAACACATCTTTAGTAAGAGAAAATTTATTTTTAATTTACTAAACTTAAGAATGAAAAAAAGAGATTTGAAAGTTTGGATGGAAAAGAATAAGCCTCTAAAAAGAAAGGAAATGATTACCATATAATAAAAAGGTATTTTTATAACTCCTGCCCTATTCAAGTGTCTAAAAGCATCTCAACAACTTTCAAACTTCTTTATATAGATTTCTTATTTTATCATAAACCATAGCCATAAGTATGTATTGTTTAAAGCAGTAGATATCCTTAATTAGATTAAAAACCCCTAAACTTCACTTTAAAAATACAACATGATTAAATTTAATTTGGCTCAAGGGAAAATTGCAACTAATGGAGGTAACGTTTCTCATCTCATCAATACTAAATTATGTCTTAAAAAATTTTCTTCCTATAAGCATATTATAAAGGTTTGATAATTTCTTCAGCTTCATTATTACTACATAACGAAAATTATTTGCATGTTTTCAAATTAACAACAATCTTAATCACAGGATATTGATTTTAATAAGACTGTAAGATTATAATTGAGACATCACAGCCGTCCTTTTTATAATCAAACAAAGCCTCATATATATTAATAGCTGAAATATTCTTTATCTTCTTATAGCTTTCTGTCTTCATCTGTAGACTAAAGATTTGATTTTTACAATCAATTACTTCTTCATAATATCCTCTAAAAAATTAATAGCAGCTAGACATAATTAATCCAGAACATTTTCAGATATCTTAAGATGAAAATTCATAAAATTTTTTCATCTTTTTTTTTATGTGATATATCAAATTTTATACAATCTGATAATGTTTTTTCAAAAGAAAAGCAAATTACTATTAAATTTTGAGTAACTCAGTTAATATTAAGGAGATACTTGTGTATAAAGCTTGTCGTTATTATTATGCCCTTTGCTGATATAAAGATTCAAAAAGAGGATGTTCAAAATGACCAGAAACTAATTTGGCCCAACTTAGATTCAATGCATAAATCATAAGAACTTATGTTACTGAATTTTATATTACTTTAATTCTAAATTATAGAAAATTTTAAATTAACAAATTGACTTTTTTCTTAANAGAACAGCATAATGCAATAAAACACTTTTGAAAAATTAAGTTCCAAAGCAATATTATCGACCGATTTTTAGATTAGATTCATTCTCACTCATTTTTACATTTTAATTAGAATAAAATTGCTAAATCGTCTCTTGTGATTCCAATAACCTTCTCATTGTCATAAAACAATTAAAACCCTCCTCATTTGGACTCAAAGTTTAAAACAAAATTGACTAAAAATTTCTTGTCTGGTAATTTATTTAATGAAAACCTAAGGAAATTCTTTGTTAATAACAGATTTTCTGAAGTTCTAGTATAATGGGACTTATGGTCTTTTTCTTATTAACTATGCAACTTCTAATTTATCTTTCTTAATATTATTTTAAACAATTAATAGCTGCTGATAAATTTTCAGGCATGTATAGATTCCTTAAAATTAATACTGAGCAAAAGCTTCGTTATTACTGGGCCTAAACGAAAAGTAAGACAACTATATAAGCTTAATTATCTTCCTTTTTTGAGGAAACATGTGCATTAACGATTTATCTTACCATAAAATTTTTCCCATCAAAGTTTTATAAATATATATTGCTAGCATGTTTCATCTTTATGGAAAAATGTTAACGTAAACAACTTGTTGATATCAATTAACGAACAGCAGTAAATGATGTCTTAAAAAGTAATAGCATCACTCAAAAATTATGTAAATAACATAGAATTTGTGACCATGATTGCTAAAATTTTATCAATTTTGAAGCAACAATGAAAAACACATCTTTAGTAAGAGAAAATTTATTTTTAATTTACTAAACTTAAGAATGAAAAAAAGAGATTTGAAAGTTTGGATGGAAAAGAATAAGCCTCTAAAAAGAAAGGAAATGATTACCATATAATAAAAAGGTATTTTTATAACTCCTGCCCTATTCAAGTGTCTAAAAGCATCTCAACAACTTTCAAACTTCTTTATATAGATTTCTTATTTTATCATAAACCATAGCCATAAGTATGTATTGTTTAAAGCAGTAGATATCCTTAATTAGATTAAAAACCCCTAAACTTCACTTTAAAAATACAACATGATTAAATTTAATTTGGCTCAAGGGAAAATTGCAACTAATGGAGGTAACGTTTCTCATCTCATCAATACTAAATTATGTCTTAAAAAATTTTCTTCCTATAAGCATATTATAAAGGTTTGATAATTTCTTCAGCTTCATTATTACTACATAACGAAAATTATTTGCATGTTTTCAAATTAACAACAATCTTAATCACAGGATATTGATTTTAATAAGACTGTAAGATTATAATTGAGACATCACAGCCGTCCTTTTTATAATCAAACAAAGCCTCATATATATTAATAGCTGAAATATTCTTTATCTTCTTATAGCTTTCTGTCTTCATCTGTAGACTAAAGATTTGATTTTTACAATCAATTACTTCTTCATAATATCCTCTAAAAAATTAATAGCAGCTAGACATAATTAATCCAGAACATTTTCAGATATCTTAAGATGAAAATTCATAAAATTTTTTCATCTTTTTTTTTATGTGATATATCAAATTTTATACAATCTGATAATGTTTTTTCAAAAGAAAAGCAAATTACTATTAAATTTTGAGTAACTCAGTTAATATTAAGGAGATACTTGTGTATAAAGCTTGTCGTTATTATTATGCCCTTTGCTGATATAAAGATTCAAAAAGAGGATGTTCAAAATGACCAGAAACTAATTTGGCCCAACTTAGATTCAATGCATAAATCATAAGAACTTATGTTACTGAATTTTATATTACTTTAATTCTAAATTATAGAAAATTTTAAATTAACAAATTGACTTTTTTCTTAACCTAAGTTGATAGAGAAATCAACTTTTCTAGTAATTGGAATGATTTTGATGTACAATTAAGGAATTAAGATCAAATCTTTCATTATTTACTAAATAAGAAAAAAATTTTTTTTCTAATAATAGATTTGGAATTAATTTGTAACTTAATTGATAAATTCTAATTAATAAAACTCATACATACATGATTTCTTATTCTATTTAAAGTTGGAAAAATATAAGAATCAAAAAGAAAGATTATTTTAATGGATATTATATTTATAAAATGAAAATTAAAACTAAACTAAATTTAGAAAATTAGTAAAAAAAAAATTAACTTCACCTTTCTCAAAATCATTAAATTAAAATCAGTTTGATTTAATATTGATTTATAAAATTTCTATCAATAATTTTCACTTAAAACATGGAATTTTTACAAAAAATTAAATAAAAAAAGAAGACTAAACTTATTTAACAAGGAACGTTAACTAATAAGTTAACTAATAGACTCATTAAAATCTGAATACAAGAAGAGAAATTTTTAAAAAAGTTTCATTTATTCACTTTTTTAGGAGAACAATTACATAAATCTAGATTATAGATAAATATATCAATAAGGATTAGCAGCCTCTAATTATTCATTATGGATGGGTTATAATCAAAATCAAGTCTATTATTGGAAAGTTAATTGAATTTTTTTCAATTTTAAAGCCATTGCTTCACACTCAGATAATTTTATCAATAAATACGATTAGGCTATTACTCAGCCTTATAAATCAATCAATTCAATGATAATGCATAAAATAATCAAGGTATTTAATTATCATTTTGCAGGAGCAACATTAAATATCTAAGAAAAAATTACTGATGCTTTTACTTTTATAGATATCACATTAAGAAGTATTCCAAATAATGAATACTGTTTTAACAATGAAATTATTCTAAACAATAGGAACGATGAAGCTTATCAACAAAAATATAAAAGATTGTTAGCTTTTTTCCTCATTATTTTCAACAAAATTTACAAAATAAGTTATTTTTGAAAATATAAGGAAGTATTGGAACTTGTTGATCAAAGCAATCTTTCTTAAATAAGATGCTATTAAATTAAAACCCAAAGGTATTTTATGTTCTGATCTTAAAGCTGACACATTATACACAATTTTTTAAAGTGTTTTTGATGCAGGAATTAGAAAGAAAAAAGAAGCAAAATAAGACATTAAGAATAGATAGGAAATATAGCTTCAGAGTAGATATATATTCTATTATATATATTTTTTGTTAAATGTTTATAAATAGTATTCGAATACCTTTCTAATTCTTTCATTAATTTGTCAAGTAAAATTTTGATGATTAATAGGCATTCTCCTTAGATTAATTAATTATAATTATCTCACATAAAGAATAAAATTATAAATTTTTTATAGCATTTATAATTCAAATAATTTTAATTAAAAATATGTGAATAGCAAAAATAAAAAGTACTTCGGTCTGAGAAAATAATAACAACATGTAAATAATATGAGAATTAATTTTCTATTCATTTAGAACAAAACTTTAATTATGAATTTTAATAAATTATTTTAGTATTAATTATATTACTTCTATAACATATTAAATTAAATAAATAATAAAACAAAATATTCACTCATTTGGGATTGAACTCAAGATGTTTAATTTGTGGTGATTCCTTAAAGATAGGCAAGTTTATAAACATTTTTATACCGGCGTTGATTTATTATTTAAATTTTTATTAAAATGTCAGGCCTATTGAATTAAGTAACATCCCCATTACGTGGTGGTGGTTGTGGGTCTTTGAAAACAATTCCGAACACAGAAATAGTCTTAAAGTCTGATATTTAAGACAAAGAAAATTTCATTTCTAGATTTGATTCTTTTGTCTAAACGATATCCACTAAAGCACCTGTTGCAGCTAATTAAACAGAAGCTTAAGAAATAATGATAGCCATATAATGGTTTATTTTTTAAGAGGAAAACATTTATAAACTCATTAAGAATGCCTAAAAGGTCTTAACATCATACGACTTAATTATAAATGGAATCCAAAAATTATTGGAGAGTTGTTTGATCTATGTCAGAACGGATTCATTTAAATGCTTATTCATCTTAAAGATTATAGCATCTCTATCCAAGGTGATATTTAGTTTCCATATAAGTAATAATTAGAGATAATTGAGCTCCGAGACAAAATAGAAATTTTTAGATGTTTGCGACGGATTAAAATAATAAATGGAAATAGAGAAGAATGATTTCATTCAAAATTAATTGGAACTTTACCTTTTCCTAACAAAAACTTCATTTCAAATGGCCCCAAATGATGATAAAGAACGGAATGATATTTTAAAAGGTTTTTTAAATGGCATTTTTGAATCCATAATTGATATGAAACCTAATGCTGAATTATTGATATCATTGTTTCGTGGAGTCTACATGCTTTACAATCAGTATGTGAATTAAAAAAATAGATAATAATATGAAGTTTATTTTTCAATAGATATGTTGTAATGGGAAATCATATATAACTTTAAAAATGCTGGCTAAAAGAATTTGGATGAAATACTCTTACAAATAGAGGAAACACATGAAAAAATTGTGAAAAATTCAAGGAATTGGGAAAACCATTATTTGTGGATTTAAATGATTGGAACAATCTTATTATATAATCCTCTTATAAAAAAAAAAAAATTAAAACAGTTAACGAGCTCTTTCAATCTCGAAGCAAAACCAATGTACATATGGAAGGAATATCTGAACAAAAGATTTCTAATTTAAATAAATCATAGCAATGACTAAGCTTTAATTTTGCTTTATTAATTTACAAATAAATAATTAACTTAAATTGATAAATTAATACTAGAAGAC